>JAATLQ010014925.1:941-86240 GCA_013421005.1 Heliconius erato x Heliconius himera | reverse complement strand
TTATATAGTTATAAACAATTCAACGTCTGGTGCAGGTTTAAATTCCGTTGAACTTCTCAAAGCCTTACAAAGACTACGAGAACATAACTTTTTTACCTTTATTAAAAGTAAACTAAAAATTTTTCCATTATATATAGTTCAATATTGAAAACCCAAAGAGTTCTTAGCAGCGATAATTTAATTTTTACACGTCGGAGGTACTTTTAAAGGTAAGTGAAAATTTCATAAACTATTTTTCATTTTAAAGTTGTGCTTTTGAAATATGAAACTTGAATGTTGTTTGCGACACTTTGCTACGCTGTGCGCTGCTCGTGGAATATGTCCCTATCTAAGATTTTTAGTGAAGTTATAAAAATTTTGTAAAATTTCACAATATTATGTGAACTGCTTACGTGGATGGGTGTCATCTAGGTGATGATTTTCTAGCTTAGCTCTAGTTTCACATTGTATCCCGAACATAGCACGGTAGACAGAGGGAAAGTAGTGTTAATTAACTCCGTTTTTCAGTATCCAGGTATATCGTATTCAGTAAAACGATTTATATTAAATAAAAATATTTCTCCGAGTGGTAGTCGAACCCAAAACGCTTAAAGTGACACGATTGTGCCACTGCGCTACGACAGCTACAAGCCTATTTCATTTTTTTATTATATAATATCTTATAACTTATGGTTGAGGTTGAGGCCAGTCGTGCCGCAGGGGCATAAAGTATGATTGTAAAACCGACTGGTTGTGGGTTCGATCCCTTTTAAATTTATATTTCCATTTCTTCGCTCTGCTGCGCTTTGTTTAAATTTATATTTCCATTTCTTCGCTCTGCTGTCGAGCCAATGCGCGGTGTTGAGTTCTGCCACTCAACACGCAATGCGTCCAGAATTCGGCAGAAAATGGGAAACGGGGTGTCTTAACACTAGGTTCCCTCTGCCTACTCTGCTGTGTGCGAGATACAGCGTGAAAACTAAATAAATATATACATACATATATATATACCTACCATTATAAATACAGCCTTATGTTTCTCCTATATTTGCCTTCGACGGTTATTAATTGCGGTGATACACAAGCACATGAGAGTCACGACGCGAAAATTGTTAGTTTATTTTAATAATTCTACATAGAAATTTATTGTTTCGTGATAGTATCATCTTTAAGTATTATGAAAATGTTAATAATGAAGTATGTGTATGAATAGTATATAATAGGGAACCTAATATTAGTTCCCTTTAAGAAATTCTAGAGACATTGCGTGTTGAGTTGCTAAACTAAACACCGCGAGCGTGAAAATGAAAATGTTAAATATTTCATTACTCAAGATTCCTCCTGGGAATCGAACCTACAACCTGTCGCGTTTACGGTGGCACGCTTGAGCCTCTGCGCGTGTAATGTCTTTTGGCGTTGCGACGCAGCGTCTGAACGTGACGGTTGGGGGTTCGATTCCCACTTGATTGAATTGATGGAAATTTTCGATTGAATTATTTAGATTTTGAATAAGAAAATGGGGTACGTAGTATTAGAACCTTATACTAGATTTCCTTGGCTTTCCCTGTTATATGCGGGATATAGCGTGAAACTTAAAAAAAACATCTACGGACGGTAGTTGCTTCAACCGTGTGGATACCCTACACGGTTGAAACATTCATTAATTGAGTTGAAAGTTGAGTGTTTTTTCGGTTTACCATGGAATTTCTGAAAGGTTTAATATGAAAATTTTTTAGTACCGCAATTTTACAGGAGTAGCGAAATTTAAGTGAAATTTTCCCTTGCGGCCCTATTAACATGGATACAATGTATTGGAAAAACTACCATAATCAAAATTATTTAATACTATCACTTGTCTTTCTATATAATAGCATTTATTTATATTCAATCTAATAATTTATTTTTTGAGGCCAGTAGTGGCGCAGGGGCGTAAGTGTGAAACTGCAAATGCGACAGTTCGAAGAAATAAAATATTTCATATTTTTATTTCGTCGCTCTGGTAATGAGGCGCGGCGTTGAATTCCACCATTCACAATTTGGCAGAAAGCGAGGGACCGGAAGGAAGTGCCTTAACGGAAACGGAGTATCTTAACAGTTGGTACCGAGGTTCCCTCCGCCTACCTTGCTAGGTGAAGGATAGAAAGTTAGGCTAAAAATAATCCAATTAAATTAAATTGATTTTGTATGACAATTATATAATTAAATGGAATAAAAAAAACAGCTATAAACTACCCTAGTGTGAAAAAACATCGTTTATCGTTTTCCATCCATAGCTGCGTTAAAGCCGCGTTTTATCAGATCTGGATATTTTCTTTATTCCGGAGGCTTTGCTAGTTGAGTAAATGTAATTCATATTACAAGTAAAAAGTTTTTTACTAAGTATTCTTTTTGATTTCTTTAAGTAAGACAAACAATAAGTTATGATCAAGTTAAGTTTACTTGGCTTGTTCTTTTTTCAGGCGTTTTTTCATTCGATTTAGAGTTAATTTTTTTTTTATTATATCTACGCTTTATCCTTTTTTATGCCGTGTGATCCCGGCCTAGAATAGGATCATCCTAGTACTGGTGGTGTCGTAAGAGGCGACTGAAGTACGCGTGGTAGAGTCACGTCGCCAGCAATGGCAACACGCATGGGCAGACTCGACCGGATCATTACCACCCCCGGCATTTAAAACCGGCGTGAAGTAGTGGCTTTATGCCACTGCGTTTCGTATCAGGTAATGCCGGGCTCCGGCGCCCAACCCACCTTAAAGGCAGGCAACGCACCTGTAGCTCCTCTGGTGTTGCACGGGGTCGTGGGCGGCGGTAATCACTTACCATTAGGTGACCCGAACGCTCGTTTGCCTTGTCTTTTCCATAAAAAAAAAAAATCCTGCACATTGCAGAGGGAACCTGAGGTGATCACTTACCATCAGGTAACCTGTACCCTCATTTGTTTTGTCTTTTTTTTTAATAATTCGCGCTTGGTATCGTTACTAGACAGGCGACAAAATTAAAATATTAAATATTTCATTCCCCTAAGTTAATAGAGAAGTTAATAGATATTTAAACTGCTAATTGAATTACAAAATCAACTGTGTTAAATGCAATAGAAAAATCTAGCAGAACATGTAAATTTACATGCCGGTGTTCAAAACCGTATCCAATATCGTCGCAGACTTAGAATTTAAAAATTCCAATCTGAACAAATATATCGATTACGATCTCTAGAAAATCTATGTATCTTCTACATATGCCACTATTAGCGCAGTGTTCAGTGAAGCTCAGGTAAATGTGGAAAATAAAAAAGTAAAAACCTGAAATATCCTTACTAATGTAATTCTGTCTATCTGTGGAGCCACGTCTAAACAAACATGAAGATTGACACCATTTTAATATATTTTATTTAAGTTTAACGGGTTACTGTTAATGTCCTTACTATAATTTGGTATTAATCCTAAAAATTAAAAAATTAAAAATTAAATTAGCTTCACGCTGTATCCCGCACACAGCAGGGTAGGCAGAGGGAACCTAGTGTTAAGACACTCCGTTCCCCACTTTCTGCCGAATTCTGGAGGCATTGCGTGTTGAGGGGCAGAACTCAACGCGGCGCTTAACCTCGACACCAGAGCGAAGGAATGGAAATATAAATTTAAGTAAATATTTCATCTCCTCGAGTGGGAATCGAACCCAGAACCAGTCGGTTTTGCAGTCACACCTCGTGCCGCTGCGCCACGACCGGCCTCAAATGGTATTAATCCTTATCAAGATAAATTATACCATTAAATCAAAAAATAACAATATTAATATACGAGTATAATAGGGATTAAAGATTAATATATAATAGGAATCCACGATGGAAAACTTGCCCGAAGCCCTTTTGAGGGTTGCAACGTCCTTTCCGCCTCGTGAACCTTGCGAGAACGCATTGATAGAGCATTCCCCTAAGGCGACGCGTACCAGTATGTCCCCGTTGGTGTGTCAAGTCGTGACAAATACGGCGTTGAGGACCGTCACTCAACACCCCATATCTGGAACGGCGGTAAATGGAGGACGGTGCTATGGTTCTAGTCACGTAGAATGACACAAGAGGGATGAATTATTAGATGTGATGGATAACAGAGATCAAAGTATTGTTTGTGTGCCTGAAACCAAATGAAAGCGTATTGACAGAACCGATTTGCGGTAGAATACAAAGCAACCACCCCGAGGCTTGTTTTGGTTCGCTTCAAGACGTCACCGTGATCTTACAAGAAAGGACATAGCGTTTGGCGCTCTGTTCTCTTTGGCTACCCTGCTTGGGATAGAGTGTGAAGCTAAAAGTATATACATACAGGAATATAATCGAGGCCAGTTGTGGCGCAGGGGTACAAAGTGTGACTGTAAAACCGACTGGCTGTGGGTTCGATCCCCACTCGAGGAGATGAAATATTTATTTATATTTATATTTCCGTTTCTTCGCTCTTTTATAGAGGACAAGCGCGGCATTGAGTTCTGCCACTCAACACGCAATGCCTCCAGAATTCGGCAGAAAGTGGGGAACGAAGTGTCTTAACACTAGGTTCCCTCTGTCTACGCTGCTGTGTGCGGAATTCAGCGTGAAGCTTTTTTAAAAAGAAAGAATTAAGAAGTGGTGTAACTCAACGCCACGTTTTCCTTGTTACCAAAGAGAGGAAATGAAAATAATTAATATTATATTTCCTTGAGTGAAAATTGAACCCACAACCTGTCACGATAGCCGTCGCAACCTCGTGCCCCGGATCGGCACGGGATCGGGATTCTAGTACATATATATTTACACATATAAATATCAATTTACTTCTAAAAAAGCAGGACCTTTAAAAAAATATATTTCATATGAAAATGAAACAGGTCTTTGTTTTCTTTATAGCACTCATTGCCGACGGCTGTCTCGTGCAGAGAAAATATTTATTGTCCTTCCAAAGTGCGTGTATTTTGAGAGGAATCTACCTAATATTTTACTTTGAAGTAATATTTTCTATTCTATTCAATATTTGAAATGTTTTACTGAGAATAACGTAAACATTGTGAGATTCGTGGCGCGACTGTAAACGCGACGGTTGTGGCTTCGATTCCCATTCAAAGGGATACAATATTTAATATTTTTATTTTCTCGCTTTAGTAATTAGGAAAAACGCGGCGTTGAATTCCACCACTCAACTCGCAATGCCTCATATTTGATTGCAGAGGCAAGCACGCCTTTTCCTGTAGATGCCTCGTCCGCCGTCAGCAACCTCTTCTTATAAACCCTCGGCAGCTCTGGCTTTGATCTTCCTCCAGTATTGTAGGCACTGTGTTCCTGAATGTCAGTCTCCGTTGACTCTGTCTTGGGAACCGCCCAAGCGCTCTGACCACAAAGCGTTCCCGCTACATATCCTGCAAATACGTTCCCGCTCCCGTTCCCATATACTGCTACGTCCAAATTTTCGAACGAACAATTTCCAAGAGCTGTGGATTCAAATTCCGCTACGTTGAAATTTTTATAAGTTTTCTAAAATAATATTTTCTTTCTTAAGTGATGGTGGTGGTTTTTTTCTCAAATAACATTTAAAAATGTTAAAAGTATGACTGTAAGTATATTAAATTATTATAAAAAGTGTCGATTAAACTTTACTTAACTGGAATCTCGATCGTTACGGTAGCACGTTCCCGCCAGGTGTTTATAATTGCCCTCCTTGGTTTGTTTGACCTTTAATTTGTTTACTTCAATTTCATTCTAAATGTTATTTTGTGATTTAATAATTATTTTGTTATATTTTATAAGTGATTTTCTAAAGGTATAGAATTAGAAAAATATATAAAAAAAAGAAAATCGCTTGATAGCAGTATACTATATATACTTATTTTTAAAAAGATTTTTATTACATTCTCAGAGGTAGTGATAAAACGTACGTTAGGTTCCCAGGTTCCAAAACATATAATAACTAGACGATGATGCCGTCGTAATTTAGTGGAACAACGTGCGACTGTAAACTTGGGAATCACGTTATAGAGACTTAGAGAATTGATTATCTTCCAGAGGCTTTGACTAATGGTGGATAATTATTTCTCTAGTGGGGGTCGAATTTAAATATTTTTTTCTTTTTGTAGATAAAGCGCGATGTTGAGTTACACCACTGAACATGCAACACCTCAAAAATCGGGTGGAGAGCGGAAACAAAAGTGTTTTATCACCAGCTTGTTGCCTCTGCTTGCATTGCTATGCAGTAAAGGGAGTGATGCTATTAAAACATCAATAAATATAATAATAATAAGAAAAATCCAAGCCTTACTATAATGTCTACAGCAGTCATTTACTTTTTTTTGTTAGCTTGACGCTGAATCACGCATATAACAGAGGCAGTGGGCAGAGGCAGTTAATACACTCCGTTTTTGACACACCGCCGTATTTTCGAGACGTAGATCTCAGCTTCATTCTTTATCGTAATAAAGAAAAATTAAATAAATTAAATAAATTTTCTCTCTCAAATGAGAATCGAACCCACAGCCGTCGTGTTTTATTTCACATGCTGTGCTACTGCACTATGATAAATTTATTTTACTCCATTGAAATCTATTTAACATGACCTAATAGAATATACGGATGAGAGAAACAAATTCACCTATGTCCGTATTTGTTGAAGTATTCACTTCGTTTCAACATCCTTATTTGCTCTGCCACTGCATTTTACGCTTTCGTTGCAATAAATACTGGGTTTTATCTTTACTTCTAAAATTTTTTATTATAATGCAGATGGAAAGTATTTAAACGATGGTTATGTGTTCGACTAACAGTTGAGAAATTATTTATAATCTATACTGTATTATGCAGCTATATTTGATTTGATTTTGAAGTGTTTGTTTGGTTGAACGCGCTTATCTCAGGAACTATTGGTTCGTTAATTGTTTTCGACTTGAAACATATGTAAATATTATCTGTGAAAGACTTGACACTTTGGCTTGGCAACGCACATGTAGCTCCTCTGGTGTTACAAGGGGTTGTGGGCTGAGCTGATCACTTACCAGCAACTTTCTCGTACGCTCGATTGCTGCAAATTTTTATAAGTATTTTTCTTTCCCAAATGTGGGAAAACACTTAAAAAAAATAGTAAAAATTCAGTAAAATATATTTATGAGGCCGTTGTAAAGTAGCGGGACTGTGTTTGGTCGTAAATGCGATAGTTGTCAATCTCAATTGTAATCACGCTGTATTCCGTATATAGCAGAGTAGGCAGAGGATACCTAGTGTTAAGCCACTCCCTCCCCAATAAGATACTTCCATTCCCCACTTTTCGCCGAACTTACGCTTCGATTGGCGGAAATCAACGCCGCGAATGAAATTATATTTTATTCATATTTAGTTCCCCCACTTCACTCTGCTATATAGTAGCGTGTTGGGTTTCGTCACTGAACACTGTCTTTTAGTCAAAGGAATGTAAATAAAGTTGTCTTTCGCAGTGACATGGTTTTAACACTATATTTAAATCAAGAATGTCAGGTATTTTACATAAAACCATACATTTTTATTATATCTGAACTCAATTTATACGATATCTGAATCTGTCAATATCAGGATCAGATCTGCAAATATAGTCTGGATATAAATATATACGGGACGAAAATTGAAGAACAGTAACGTAAAAATTTTAAAGGAACTTGTTTTAAAAACACGTGATTCAAATACCGTTAGGGGCCATAGTGGCACAGGGGCATAAGAATGTGACTGTAACGCGACGGTTGTGTGTTCGATTCCCACTGGAGGGAATGAATTATTATTTGTTAATATTCATCAATTCCTCCTCATCACGCAATGTCTCGAAAAATTCTGCGGGAAGTGGGGAACGGAGTATCTTAACACTGGGTTCCCTCTGCCTACCCTGTTGTGTTTTTTTATTAAAGTACTATGATTTATTTTGACAGTGCTCTTTCATACAAGTATATCAATTTTTAGGTTACTATTATTGTTTAGTTCATGGAAAAAACTATTTTTTAAGTTCGTCATATTAACTATCTAAAATTCAATGTTAAATCTATAAAATATTTTACATTAACTTTCAAATATAGAGGCCGATCGTGGCGCAGCGGCACGAGGTGTGACTGTAAAACCGACTGGTTGTGGGTTCGATCCCCACTCGAAAGAGGAGTTGAAATATTTACTTAAATTTATATTTCCATTTCTTCGCTCTGGTGTCGAGGTTAAGCGCGGCGTTGAGTTCTGCCACTCAACACGCAATGCCTCCAGATTTCGGCAGAAAGTGGGGAACGGGGTGTCTTTACACAAGATTCCCTCTGCCTACCCTGCTGTGTGCGGGATACAGCGCGAAGCTGATAAACTTTCAAATATCACCCAGAATATAAATTCCTAGTCCCTAAAGATTTGAACTTTGATCCTTGACCTAAATTTCAACAGGTCAAATATGGGAGGACGAAAATAAATATTTACCTATAATGTAGGGCTATGGCGGTCCTCATTGCCGTCGAGATGAATGGAATGGTCGCGTTATTATACCCATACAAAAATGTCCTTGATGAGGTCAGTCGTGGCTCAGAAGCACCAGCGTGCGATTGTAGACGCGACAGGTTGTAAGTTCGATCCTTATTTCAGGAAAATAAATATTTATTATATTCATTTCTTAGTTCTGGTAATTAGGCAAAGCGTGGCGGTGAGTTTGGTCACGTAACACTTCACGCCCCTAGAATTCAGTGAAAATTGGGTAAAAAAAGCAGTGTATTAACACTAGGGTACTAGGTTCCCTCTGCCTTGATTGTGTGGCATATAGCGTGAAGCTCAAAACTTAGTGAAGTTCTTGCGTAAGTTTAGAAAGCTTAGTGCCAAGATAATGCATTTTCTACTTTTCGCCTGTATTTGAGACATTGCTTAGCAAGTAGAGCTCAACGTCGCACTTTGTCTCACCTTAGCGGGGAGATTTAGCTTTTACAGTTAGTTTTTAAGAAACTTAGGTTCCAAAATTAAACTAATGTTTTGATTTGCCGAGGTGATGCACTGTAAACGGTACGTTCGTGGGTTCAATTCTCTCTTGCGGAAATGAAGTATTTTCGTTTCCTTGTTCTGGTAACAAGGCAAAGCAAAGCACGGCGTTGAGTTTCTTCACTCTATAAACATCATATCTAAAATTGGGTAGAAATTGAAGAACGGCGTAATTTAAAACTAGCTTCTCTTGGTTTGCCCTGCAATATTCGGGACACAGCGTTAAGTTACACAACATCTAACGCTTAGCTAAAAATATTTTCACAACTTTTATTTAGAACAGCAGCAGTGTCGAAACTAAAAAATCTGAGCTATGCAACAAATTCACGTTAACGCATTCAACCGAATAGCAGATGTCAATGTAGATAAAGCAAAAATGGTCGATCCGAATTTCAATTCGGCGCGGAATTCGCGGGATGCGGACTGATGGCTACAGATTGGTGTTACTTTCTTCATGTTTTATATCGGGGTAAAGAAATAGCTAAATTCTTCTTACTGGACATAAGGAAAATTGTATTGAATTTTTAAAGATTTTTTAAAAATTATTGTAACGATATGATAAAAATAAAATTAATCTTGAAAAGTTACACCAAATTACTTTTATTATCCGATGATCTATTGAATTTATTATATTATTTAATTAAAAAATATTCCCTCAAATAGAAATCGAAGCTCCGATCATCGCGTATTCGTCTAAATTGTACCATTGTGACTTTAAACACACCTAGCTTTATTGATGTTTTATGCAAATTATGGGCTGATCCGCACGTCGTCGTCGCACAACGTCTGACTATAAACGCGTAGGTTGCAGATTTGTTTCTCACTCAAGGAAATTAATTATAATACTTATTAAGAAAACGTATAAAAATTTGAACGTAGCGGGAATCGAACCCGCGCCTCCTGGAAACCGACCAGGCGCTCTGACCACTAAGCCATACGTTCTCATCGAGCTACATTGAAATTTTTATACGCTTGTTGCAATTTATTTATGTTGTTAGCATCTCTGTAGGACTGTAGGAAGAGTTTTATCGCCGTCGTGCTTATTCTTGGCAGTGAAGGATGATGAACTTACAACCACTGTCTTTCCAGCCGGACGTTGCTCTCGATGGATGACGCACGCCAAAAAATTTTAACAATTTTAATACGATAGATTTCCACTAACAAATTAGCAGTCCCTTGAAATTTTTATCTATTTGCACATAAAAACGGAAGTATTTTCAACATGTTCAAACGGAACGTGTGAATCAATTACGCAATTTCAAGTCCTTAAAGTGAACGTTTCGATCGTTAGATTATTTGGATTTTTGTAGTAAAGACACTCCGTTCGCACATTCTCCTCTGTTATTTTGCTTGGCATTGCGAGTTGAGTGGCGGAACTTAACGCCGGGGTTTTGCCTTGGTGCCAGAGTGAAGAAATTAAAACATTAATAGAGAACAACAACGACGACAACGACGACGGCCTTACCGTTAGGAATTATAGGTAAAAAATTCTCAAGTAATTCATTAAATGCAAATGGAATGGAATTTAACGCCGCACTTTGAGTACTTGTCATTAAATATTTAAAACTTAATTTCACTTTGTTTAATTAGAAGATTTTCTATACTTCTAAATACTTAATATTTTAAAATTAAAGAGATTATTTGCTTGAACGCGCTAACCTCAGAAACAACTGCTTCGAAATGAACAATATTCTTTGTGTTTGATAGTATATTACCTGAGAAAGGCTATGTCACGTTAATCATTTCGCTGAAACCCACTGTAGGTACCAGCGGTCAGAATGAACCCGGCCATTTGTGTATAACACATACACTTATACTTAGTTATTATCATTTGACTACACAGGCAAAATCACAGGCAAAAGCTAGTAACATATTAATCAAACCCAAAACCATCGCTCGCACAATCAGTTTTTCTCATAAAAATTCTGATTTTACGCAATTCTAACTTCAATTGAAGATAAGGTGAAAAAATTTGTATGCATGGCTCCGCAGTATTTCCTTTGGGATGCCTTGGTAACGGCTTTTTGTATAGCGTTGGAGCCTGTAGCTTGTGGATGGAGGTGTTTGGAACGCGTCAGACATTCATAAATTTCAATATAAAGGTCGGTAAAGATCAAATCCCTGATTTATGTATGTACATTTTGGTACATGACTTTTAATTTTTAGTTTTATATTAGTTCATTCTTAATTGCAAATAGCAGGATAGGTGGAGAGAATCAAGTGGCAAAGCATTTCGATCTCGTTCAAGGTTCTACGTTCGTTCTTGTCTGTTAACAGGTGGAACTCAATATCGACTTACAAATTTGATTTATTACCTTTTACCTGCGACTTCGGCCATATGGTTAAATATTTCTTTTCCTCGAGTGGAAATCGAATCCACGAATCGTCGGATCAATAGTCGCACGCATGTGCTCCTGCATCTATTAACTATTATATATATCACTGAATCAACAAACTCTTCATAATATGCGTATACATTATAAGTAGAGGCCAGTTGTGACGCAGGGGCACAAAGGGAAAGAAAAAATTATGTCAATTTTTATTTCCATTTCGTCGCTCTGGTGTCGAGGGAAAGCGCGGCGTTGAGTTCCGCCCCTTAACACACAATGCTACGAAAAATTCCACTTTCCGCCGATTCCGGAGGCATTGCCTGCTCAATTAAAATATATATAATTCTCAGCATTAACTGAACTAGTCCCTAAAGGTTTGAACTTTAATTCTTGACCTAAATTTTAATATGTCGAATATGGGAGGCTGAAAATAAATATTTGTCTATAACGCAGGGTATGGCGTGTTACTTATTGCTGTCCAGATGAATAGAATGGTCGCATTATTTATTCAGTCATACTAAAATGAGGCCACTCGTGGCGCAGAAGCTTGTAGGTTCGATTTCCACTGAAGAAAAAGAAACATTTAATATGCACGTTTCTTCGTTTTGGTAACACGGCAAAGCGCGATTTGGCCACTCAACACACAATGCCTTCAAAATTCGGGAGTAAGTGGAGCACGGAACGGAGTGACTTAACACTACAGTGAAGGTGAGGTTAAATTTTTGTTTAAACTAATATTGTAACGATATAATAAAAAATAATCTTCACAAGCTAAATTCAATTGAGTCTTCCTCCAATTTGAATATGTTATATTATTTAATGTAAAAATCTTCCCTCAAATGGAAATCGAAGCCATGATCATCGCATATTCGCCTCAATAGTGTCGTTGTGACTTTAAACACGCCTGCTATAAAGCTACTTTATGCAGATTCTGGGCTGATCCAATTAAATTTCAGTTGATGGATGGATAAAATGGATAAGCATTAAGATCGATCCACATTGCTTAAGAAGCTCTTGTTTACATAAAGATAGACTTAGCGTGTAATTATAATCACGACGATCGTCGATTTGGTTACCACTCAAGAAAATGAATTATTTTAATTTTTCCGCTCTGATAGAACGAAGAGTAACGTCTCATGTCTCGAAAAATCGAAAACTTGGTCAATACGTCGAAAATGGTATATGCTGGATACAGCGTGAACCTTAAAAAAACGCCGGGTGAGTAAAATAAACATTAGTTTTTTGTAAAGGTTTAGTTTTTTTGATAAATGTTTTATGAAAAATCGAGACAGAACTTCACGCTGTGTGTTAACCTTAAAAAGCAATTGAATTGAAAAGATAAACAGGTTAATACCTCTACACATGGCTTAAATATTTAACAAGCTACTCCTTAATATACAAAGAGTTAAAATTAAAAAAAAAACTTTATTAAATGTACATGGAAAGGTAGGCAAAGGGAACCTGAGAACATAGTGTTAAGATAGTTAATTCCCATTAAGACTCTTCCGTCTCCCATTTTTCGCCGAATTCTGAAGGCATTGTAAATTGAAGGAACTCAATGCCCTTGCACTTTGCCTCAAGTTTGAAATGAAACTATTAAATATCTCGATTCCTTGAATTGGATTTGAACCTACAACCTAACGTGTTTACAATCGTACTCTTCTGGCGCAACCATATCATGCCTCTATCAATTAAGCAAGTACTTCCCTAATATACACACAGGTTACAGAATATAAGTAAAAATTATATGAAAAGGTGCACCGCAGTAATTGGAAAATCTTGTTACGGTTTTCCATCACTTTATTTTGTGGAACTTTCAACCAATTTTATGAGTGCACTCCAGGCGTTCACAGGATAGCAATCTGCTTATTTAAATATTTATTTCGCTACTGCCGGCTAGTACCAGTTGCCCCTTGAAATGGCCTGTGGATATACTCATATAAAAAACGACTACTTTATTTTCGTCTAGCATGAAGATGTTTTGAAAGGATGAAAAAAGTTGTCTAACATCCACATGGATCTTCATGGTGAAATTATATCAGGAATACCTTATTTTCTTATTTTTTGGGGTACCTTAAAATAATCACTTGGTTGACCGTTTCTGTCTGACTGTTTGCTTATCTGTATGTCTCTTTTTATGTTACGAAATTTATACGGAACCGTCAGTGGGTGAGTCAGGTTAGACCGGTCTTATGTACATGGCAGGATACATAGTGTACAGATCTTTCTTCGTCCCTTTTAGCCGGAATTCGAGATATAGGATATTCATTTGTAAAATTTAACGCCACGCCTATTCTTGCTAGAGCTATGATGAACCTACAACCATTGTCATTATAGCCCGATGTTGTTCCATTGCGTCTCGATGGATGAATCACTCTAAAAATATTAATAATTTTGATAATACGATGCATTACGATGATATTTTTGTTTTCAATTCAAAACCAATCTCACGAGTAAATTAGCAGTCCCTTGAAATTGTATTCCATTTGGAAATGAAAACGTAAGTATTTTCAACATGTTCAAAAGGAACGTGTGAATAAATTAACTTTACGCAATTTCAAGTCAGCTAAGTGAGCGTTTCGATCGTTAGCTTCTTTGCAATTATTTGTAATGAATGTATAATTAATTTACTAATTTCTTGTTTATACGGTTAATAATGATTGGTAAAATGTATATCACATTTTATATATTACTTGAAAATGGCGGAATTTAACGCCGTTCTTTGAGTGATGGTCATTGAATACTTCAAACCTAATTTAACTTTGTTCCAGTAAAAGATTATCTATAGTTCTATTGCTTAATATATTAAATTAAAGAGTTTATTTGGTTGAACGCGTTAACCTTAGTACCTAAGGAAGGCAAAAGGTTGCTAAGTTAATAGTTTCGATGTGACCCACTGTATCTGCGGACAGAGTGACCCCGGCCACTTAAAATTTTTATGCGTTATTCACAACACTTGGTTATTACTATTTGACTACGCGGGCAAAGTCACAGCCAAAATCTAGTAACGTGTATTCACCAAATCCAAAATCATCACACGCACAACCAGTGTTTCTCATAAAAAATCAGATTTTACGCAATTCTAACTGCAATTGAAGATGAGGTGAAAAAAAATGTATGCATGGCTCCGCAGTATCTCCTTTGGGATGCCTTGGTAACGGCTTTTTCTATAGCGTTGTAGCCTGTAGCTTGTGGATGGAGGTGGTTGGAACGCGTCAGACATTCGTAAATTTCAATGTAAACGCACCGACGCGATGTTTAAATCAAATCCGTCTTATATGCTACCGGTATATTGTTTTTTCTTTCATGTTATTACACGGCACTTATTTTTTTGTGTTATTTTTTTAATTCATTTTAAAAAAATAAATTAAATTAGCTTCACGTTGTATCCCGCACACAGCAGGGTAGGCAGAGGGAACCTAGTATTAAGACACTCCGTTCCCCACTTTCTGCCGAATTCTGGAGGCATTGCGTGTTGAGTGGCAGAACTCAACTCCGCGCTTAACCTCTACACCAGAGCGAAGAAATGGAAATATACATTTAAGTAAATATTTCATCTCCTCCAGTGGGGATCGAACCCACAACCAGTCGGTTTTGCAGTCACACCTCGTGCCGCTGCGCCACGACCGGCCTCAATTCATTTTCAAGAATAAATAAATAAATTACATTTTATAAACAAATTCACTTTTCTTTTTGATCACAGTATTATAAGTGTATGATTGTTTATCTGTTCCCTTTTAGCTTCTGAAATATTTATCATAATTTGACAAATAAGGTATCGTCCCAATTGTCCACTGGTTATAGGATATGTGACGACATATTAAATAGAACTAGCCCCCTCCAGAGCGCAAAAATGGTATTCTAAAAAAAGAAACAAAAAATAATATTGTATCATGTTTGGTGTTAAATGAAATGTCTCAATTAGCAGGATATTATTTACTACAAAACAGTTAAACTTAAACAAAGAAAATGTAAAACGATTTTGTAAATACCGTATTACGAATAAAAAGCCAAAACAAATTAAAATTAAAATTCATCCATCAATTATCACTTTCACTTCCTCCTGGTAGAATTAAGGCAGGTGGTTGGTACACGACTACGGTTGTCAATTTCAGGTGAGAATATTGTATTACATCATACTTTGTAGACCATAGATTATCAGTTGTAGGGTTTTTGAATTTAATTTCTATTTATTTAAATATCTTCAATCTTTTCAATTACATTCAATGATACTTATTTAGAAAACGTATAAAAATTTGAACCGACCAGGACCAGATCCGCTACGTTCAAATTTTTATACGTTTTCTAAATAAGTATTTTTCTTACCTAAGTATGGATTAACACTTTAAAAATATTTAAAAATACATTCAATGATATGTAATTAGCTTAGCGACGTTTGCATATTTTAATATTGTCCTAAAATTAAGATAAAACAAATTATAACAAACAAGTAGATTTTTTCTAAAGAACTACAAGAAATACACAATTATTTCTACAATGAAATCTCTATTCAGTAGAAGATATACTTGTTCAGCCAATATGAAATGCAAATTCGATCCCGACTCGGCGCCTCTTCAATTATGTCTCAAATAAATTAGAAAGCGCGAATGAACGAAAATCGGCATAATCTCTATTCCAATAAAGGGAAATTCAATTTCTATGGTATTAATAAGAATATGATTTTGATATGAGAGATGTAGAAAATTTAACAAAAGCGGCGTATTGATTTTGAAGGATTTTTTACGAGAGATCTTTATCCTGTGACTTTAAGACATCTGCTTTTAAGATTTGATTCCTAATTAAGGAGAATATTATATTTGAAGACTCTTCTCACACTATTTCCACTTATTACCTGTTTATATGATAAATATTAGGCTTAAAATTAAGTTGCCTTTACTGCTTAAGTATTATTTAAAAAAATATATAGATATAAAACACTAGTAGACAACGTTTTTAAAACTTTTGCTTATCTTTATACAGGATGGAAGTGCCAGCACCACTTTAAATGAAACCATAGTTTTAAGTACTTCATAAAAGCCAAATACAATTTTAAAAAATCCAAATATACATATACTTACACATCGTGAAATGAAAAAAAAATACAATAATAATACTACATAAACATCGTGAAATGAAAAAAAAATCCTACGTCTAAACTGTTGCGATATCTTGATTAATTTCTTTAGGTATGGGTTTCAAATATTTTACCCCATATGCTGTTTCCTTAAAAGGAGCGCTGCCTCTTCCACCCTGTATATGAATATTTTTGGGACTACTGGATGGATTGAACTTTTTTGTTGTAGGTATTAGACTTGACCTGCGTGCGTGCTTGGCGCAGGGGTACAAGCGTGTGACTGTAAATGCGACAAGTTGTAGGTTCGATTCCCACTCGAAAAAATGAAATATTGAATATTTTCATATGTGTATTCTGATGTCGATTTCATTAATTTTGAAGACATAATGTGGAACTGAAATAATCCAGCCTAACTATATGAAATAATGTAGAACGTGAAGTCAAGTCAGTCTTGGCTAGACATGACGTTTTAAATTTTATTTTATTCCGTACGCCAACAAAAAATCCATATGTTTAACATTTGTTTCCCCTTTATATTTGTGTTAATACAAAAATACCTTCAATTATATTTTAATTTAAATTAATCTTCATTTTTTAAAATTCATATTTATTTATTTTTAGTTATTAATTTTAAAGTTAAATTCAAATTAAATTATTTTTATACATTCTAACGCATAATTTGTATGGTGTATTACCACTAGTTTATTATATTTTATTATATTTTATAATATATATATTTTATTTTATGTACATAATTATTTAAAAAAAATAGATATACTCGTATATAAAATTTCATAATGATTGGTTAAATAGTTTACAATAACGTAACAAACAAACAAATTCACTTTCGCGTTTCTAATATTATAAGATTTACAATGAAAACTGTCTTTCATATTTGCGTTGTTATTAGAAGTAGCTGACGAGGGTCACGCACGCAGGTACTTTACGTTGGAACGAGGAAGATGAGTCAAAATGTCAAAATGAGCAAGTTGTACGTTATATAAAATAAAAATATGATTCTTTCTTTTTATTTTTACTTTGTTTTACGCTGTATCTCGAATATTGCAGTGTAAATAGATTGGACCTGAGCACCTAGTGTTAAGACACTCCGTATTTGTGAAGATACCTCCGTTCCCCACTTTCCGCTTACTTTTAGAGGCATATCGTGTTGAGTGGCGGCATTTTTGCTTTGTTACCAGAGCGAGGATATAAAAATATTAAATATTTGATTTCCTCGAATGGACATCGAATTCACACTATCGCGCTCGAAATTGCACGCTTGTGCCACTGTGCGTCTATCCTCAATTGGCACTATACTGGCTTCGTTTTTTTTAAACATATTTTTTTTAGCTTCACGCTTCATCCTGCATAGCAGAATAGAGTTCGTTTTACTCAGCGAATCATACCTAGTATCATCGCGATGGTCCTTAGAAGAAGTACCACTGCAGCAAAATGTCCTTAATGTTAGTTTTTATCCAGATCCAGATTTAATCTTGAACCATTAATTACAATAGCAGATAAGACAGAGCAAAACTAATGTCAAGACACTTGGTTCTGTCCGGAATTCGAGACATTTAATGGTGAGAGAAAGCACTGAACGCCACGTTCTTACCACAGCGAAAAAATAAAAATATTTAATTTTCTTAAGAAGATAGAATCGATCGAGATTTGACAGCATTTCATAAATACAAGGCTTTTGTTTCATACATTGCGTAACATAGCCATAGCAGTAATTTAAGTATTTAAGTAAGTAATTTTGAAGCCATGCTTCAATGTGTTAAAAATAAATAAATAAATCAGCTTCACGCTATATCCCGCACACTGCAGGGTAGGCAGAAGGAATCTAGTGTTAAGAAACTCCGTTCCCCACTTTCTTCTCCTGCGCCACGACTGGCCTCGACAGGCTTCAATATCTTAACATTAAATATCTAAAATAACTGGATACAAATGTCAAGATGTCTAAAGTAATGTATTAATATTTAAAATAACTAAATATAAATATCAAAATGTCTAAAATAATGTATTAATATGTAAAATAACTAAATACAATCACACGACAAGTATCAAAAAGTAAAGTAATGTATTAATATCTAAAATAACTAAATACAAATATCAAGATGTCTAAAGTAATGTATTAATATCTAAAATAACTAAATACAAATATCAAAATATCTAAAGTAATGTATTAATATCTAAAATAACTAAATAAAATTATCAAAAGTTCTGAACTAATGTATTAATATCTAAAATAACTGAATACAAATATTTATACGCCATACATAGACATATCAAAGTAAATCCTTGCTAACATTCGTAGCTTACACAGGTCCATTAAAAAGTTAGTCGCTACAGAGCAGGTTTAGTCTATTAATCCAAGTGGATTAGCAACTAAGTTTCGTCAAACAGATTTTAGTTACGAGTCACTTGGTTCTGGCTTGGTATCTGTGTAAATAGATAAATATTATTTATATGTGGGAACCAGTTAGAGACTGTGGCGCAGCACTCGGGCCTACGAGCGTGTGACTATAAACGTGACCGGCTGTGGTTTTGATTTTAACTCGAGGAAGTTGGCAATGGAAGTGTTTGAGTCTTAATAGGAACGGAGTGTCTAAACACTAGGTTCCCAAATCCCTTTTGTCCATACTGCTGCGGTATATATGCGGTATACAGCGTAAAGCTGAAAAAAATTGCATATACATTATTTATATTTAGTGGTTGGTTTTTAGAGTTTTAAGTTACTTCAGTCTTTATTATCTCGAGGAAATGATGTTCTCTCATTTCAATTTAATGCGTATGCCCGTGTCTTAGCACTAGATTCCTTCCATCTACCCTCTCATGTGTGGAAAAAAATAGTATTTTATGAATAACAAGCAACTAACTTTAAAAGGAAGGAACAATTAATATTTACTAGAATAAATTATATTATTTCACTAATTTAAGTTTTTCAAATTGAAAAATCAAAATAAAAACTTGTTTTTAATTTCAGTGAAATTAAATTTGATTGAAATCACAGTGAGACCGTTTTTTAATGAGTCGTATAAATAAGGCCTGTCTGGGGTGGTCTATACAAAAGACATAAAGCTAAGATATTATTTAAGAATTTCGTGAGCTCAATAGGAACGCATTTATATAGGTATGTCTTTGTCTTTGTTGTTGTTTTGATAATAAATAATAAAAAAATGGTTACTTAAAATGTAATAGTTGAGGCCAGTCGTGGCGCAAGAGCACAAACGTGCGACTATAAACGTGATAGTTTTAGGTTCGATTCCCACTCGAGGAAATGAAATATTTAATATTATCACTTTCTCGCTTTGGTAAAGAGGCAAAGTGCGGCATTTAGTACTACCACTTAAGGAATTAAGACACAATGAGGACGGAATGTCTTAATTCTAGTTTCCCTCTGCCTTCTCTGCTATGTGCAGGATACAGCATGAGGCTGAATGGAAATCGAACCCACAACCACCTATCGCATTTACATGCAGGAATCAAATTTTTCATTCATCTCATAAATAGAGAATATCAAGGTAAAATCGAAGTTACTACTACCTTAAATATAAGGTTCAATATTCTACAAATGCTAATAAAAAAGTATATCACTATAACTAACCTAATATACTAGAAGACAGTGAAGCACTGACATGGCCCGAGTACCCGGAAAGTGGAAAACGTAGTGATTTAACACTTTTCTGACATGTGACACTTCCAAGTGATATTTGACACTTGTGACTTTGACATGATGAGAAAAAATGATACAAAAAAAAAAGAAAAATAAAGTAAAATTAACAAAAACTCGACACGTCAGTCGCAAGTGTACAACATGGAATCAACATTACATTACTTACTGAGTCAATTGAAATAATTCAGTAACTTTTGATGCTGTCTCATCAGTGCCGTCATTTGTCATTTCGCCGCTCCATTACGGCCCTTTGGGATTTCGGTATAAAGTTTCAAGTCCCTGTACTGCTAGCTGAGTTTTCTGACGTGTGACGACTTTTGATTTTGCATTAGGATTGTATGACAATTTGTGATATGATATAGGTTTTAGGACCTAATATTTTTAACATTTTTAAAGTGTTATTCCACACTTAGGAAAGAAAAATACTTATTTAGAAAACGTATAAATATTTGAACGTAGCGGGACTCGAAACCGTACCTATAATGTGTAGGCTTCAGTTCATCAATGTAGAATTAAAGCACTGAACCCTATACATTCTTTCCATTTAAAGATCCCTTTCTGAAAAAGAAGACCATTTAAACGATAGAATTTTGAGTTATGCCATAATACATACTACAACATACTACTAATATCGAATTGGTAGTTTATATATTTTATAGCTTCACTATAGCGGAGCACAACCAGTGGACAACAATACGTGACGTATGAAACCCACTCCGGGTTTGGGTAGAATCAATTTAAAATCCATTACTTTGCAAATTGTAATTACGAAGAATAAATTAATTTCTAACGTATATAATGTTTCTATTGTAAAAAGCGTTTTGTGTTCAAATTATTTAATTACATGGTTACTTTATGTTATTTTTAGATTTTTGTTTTTTGTTTTACGTCCTTTCGAGAAGTAAAAAGTAGAAAATTGGATGTAATTATTAGCCACTATGTGCTTTTCTCTTCTTATTCCTTCTGAATAAAAAATAAGTAAAAGAAATAACATTTGGCAAAAATAGAATTCAATTTGTTTATTATATACATAGTAAATATTGCTTAAAAATAAAACTTTATCCAAGTGCTAACAAAATCTTTACTAATCTACTCTATTAATATTATAAAGCTGAAGAGTTTGTTAAGTTGAACGGATTGTACTATAATATAACAAACATTAAATACTTTCTAAAGTAACAGCTTTGTGCGCAATAAAGTCTATCTATCTGTCTGTCTATATATCAATCAAACTTGAAGCCAGTCGTAGCGCAGAGGCATGAAGTGTGACTCAAAACAGACTGGTTGTGGGTTCGATCCCCACTCGAGGAGATGAAATATTTACTTAAAGTTATATTTCCATTTCTTCGCTCTGGTGTCGAGGACAAGCGCGGCGTTGAGTTCTGACACTCAGCACGCAATGCCTCCGGAATTCGGCAGAAAGTGGGGAACGGAGTATCTTAACATTAGGTTCCCTCTGCCTACCCTGCGGTGTGCGGAATACAGCGTGAAGCTGATAATAAAAAACTTTAGGCGGGTGAAACCGCGTTCAGGTAGCTAGTGTTATATATATATGCAAATTGTGTTTTCCTAAGCACTCCAAGGAAAGTAATTGTTGTACAATGCACGTAGCATTGTATGGCAATTACTCAGCAACAGACGTTTTATACATTTTTTTTTCAGCTCCACGCTTATTCCGCATAGCAAAGTAAAGCAGATAGTGGAAAATAGTGTTAAGACACTCCATTTCCGCCAAATGTTCGGGACAAGATTATCGTCTCGGGATCATATATTAAATATATTAATCCGTAATTATAATCCGGGTAGAGATCGCACCCATAACTATCACGCTTACAATCAAACGATGTAAAATTGACGCTGTCTAAAAACTATAAGCAACAAATAAAAAATAAGTTGGTAAATCAAAAGTCAACAAATAATTTCGAAATCTTGTTAACAACATAAATAAGTTGTACACAACATAAATAACAAGCGTATAAAAAATTTCGACGTAGCATAATGAGAACGTATGGCTTAGTGGTCAGCGCGCCTGGTCGGTTTCCAGAAGGCGCGGGTACGAGTATCGCTACGTTCAAATTTTTATACTTACGTATAAAATTATAATACGTACGCGTAATATAAGTACGCTATATCCCTCTTGTAGGAGAGTGGTTAGAGGGAATTTCTGAACTAATTCTGTTCTCCACCGTCATTGGAGACATTGCGTGTTGAGTAACGGAATTCAACGCCGTGCTATGCTTTGACGAAGCAATGAAAATATTAAATATTTTATTTCCTCGAATGCTAATCGAACCCGCAGCCTGTCGCGTTTACAGGATTTTCCTCAAATTCTGATAAAAATACGGCACATTTTATAAAAAATAGTAATAAAAATTACAGTAAATTCTATTAGGTTTTATAAATAGCCGTACCTGCTAGTAACGTTTAGAATTTTCCATAGGCATTTATTGCAGACGATATATTTAAAGAGTATCCTTTAGCCATACAGCCACCTGGTCCCCGTGGGTAATATTTTTTATAATAATCTAGTTATTGTACACGGTACGTTCTACCTGGAGCTACGTATGTTTTTAATAGAAATTTATTTTGAACATAATATGTGTTGAGGCTTATGCGAGTGTAAATGCAATAGGTTGTGGGTTCGATTCCCAGTTGAGGAAATGAATTGTTTAATATTTTTATTTTCTCGTTTTGGCAATTTGTCAAAGCGCGTCTGTCAGTTAAAAGCTTTTATCTCAGGAATGCTTTGAAATATCGAGCTGAAATTCAAGTTATATGCTAAGATCTACGGACCCATGATTAACGCGATGCAATGCAGCTTTAATTTTATCAAGATAAATAGATCATACAACACAAAAAGAACATTTCAATTCGAAATAAGCAAAATTCAGCTTCAACTTTGTAATACTAGTATAGGTGTGAATTAACGGCAGAAAGAACTTAGTAATTAGGGTTTGGTTCTGTTACTTAATGACTATATCTGGACTTTGACTTACTAAAGTGGATAGATATCGTACTTTGTACAGATATATTTATATTTTAAAAAATGTTTTAATTAGCTTCACGCTGTATCCCGCATACAGCAGAGTAGGCAGAGGGATTCCTAGTGTTAAGACACTACGTTCCCCAATTCCGCTTAATTCTGGATCCATTGCGTGTTGAGTTCTGGAACTCAACGCCGCGCTTAACCTCGTCACCAGAGCGAAGAAACGAAATTATTAAATATTTAATTTCCTCAGCGTTTCACGTTGTATTCCGTACACAGCATGGTATGCAGAGGGAACCTAGTGTTAAGACACTCCGTTTTCCCCTTTCCTCCGAATTCAGGAGGCATTGGACGCCGAGTGGCGGAACTCAACGCCGCGTTTTCCTCGACACCAGAGCGAAGGAAAGAAAATATAAAATAAAAGTAAATAAATATTTCAGTTGATTTAATTTTGATTTTAATTCATTTCCTCGATTGAGGATCGCACATATACCCAGTCACGATTACACTTACATACTCCTGCCGCATTAAAGAGGCCAGTCGTGGCGTAGCGGCATAATATCTGGCTGTAGATGAAACGCTGAGGTTGCAATTCACAATTGATATTTCTTCACTCACGAAAGAAGCGTGGCGTTGAGTTCCCTTACTCAAGCAGCAAGGTCTCGAAATTAGGGCGGAAAGTAGGGAATTCTTTGAATCTGTGCCTTCGCTGCTACATCTAGGGTACATAGTGAATCTAAGAAAACTTTATGAGTATTCCCATAATATATCTTCAAAAGAAAAAGACTTTCTCTTTTGAAATCGGTTTAATATAATCAACCAAGCCGAACCGAATGGAGCTCCAGAAACGACTTAAGTATTTTAATAAGAAAAAGAAACTATATGATAAAATTATATTTAAATCTATTTCACATTCAAATTCTAGCACGGACACGCGATAAAGTAGCAACCTTTAAGTACTTCTAAGGTATAAAAGGAAAAAAATTGAGGGCCAACTGAAATTGCCTTTATGATGAAATGCTAGGATTTAGGTGACTGATGCTCAGGTCGGGAATGAATAACATCTCATTTACGTTTCGTGACGTACACACTTTATTTACATTACCATATAGAAAATGTCATACCTAAAATGTAAAGCGTGATGGTTGTGGGTTCGATTTCCAATCAGGCGGATGGATTATTTACTTATTTAGAAAACGTATAAAAAATTGAACGTAGCGGAATTTGAACCTGCGCCTCGGATGGATTGACAAGACAAAGCGCTGCATTGAGTTCTACTACGCAACACTCAATGTCTAGAAAATCGTGTGGAAAATGGGGAACGGTGTGTTAGCACTAAGTTGGTTCTGCCCTTCTCAAGCGGGATACGGCGTGAAGCTTAAAAACACACAGTATACATAAACATAAAATAAACACAAAATTCATATTCTTAAACACATCCGTTATAACAACCGTTAAAAACTAACGACAGTAACGGCATCGTAACTAATATTTAATTGCGAGACGGTACACTTTACAGCGACGTCGTCGTCGCTGCGAGACTATATTTCGTACTTTGCGTCCCTCCCGTCCGGAGGAGCACTCAGTTAGGAAGCTTGGCTTGAGACACTTGTAATTTTTGAAGTTATTCATTTAATGTGAGGTAATTTTATGATTTCCTTCAAGGTAAATTGCAATGAGCTTTAGTAGTTTAAGCATTCACGAAACTTAAATTTAGCATTTATTATGTATCATTTATATATCAATATTGTATATAATATTCGTCGAAACGAAACACGTGTTCAATAAAATATTTTTAAGAGTCTGAATTTAAATTTTTATAAAAATCGGTCGCGATTTAAAGATTTTTCCGTATAAACTTTCAATCCCTTATTTGAACCCTAAGGAGGTGAATTCTAAAAAACCATGAAATACGTGTTCAATGAAATATTTTTAAGAGTCTGAATTTCAAATTTTATAAAAATCGGTGCCGATTTAAAAAAAAAATCATACAAACTGTCAACCCCTATTTCATCCCTTTTTAAAATTTTTCAAAATCCCTTCGTAGTGGATGCCCAGATTATGAAAATAAACATCTGTCCGAATTTCACGTTTCTACCATCGGTGGTTAAGGCTGTGCGTGCGTCTTACCTCAGTCAGTTAGGTACATGTCCTTTTATATATAATAGATTTGAACTATTAAAGCAATTTACAACTGCGTAAACAATTGATTTAATATCAAACCATGACAATAATACGTTCCTTATAGGGATATGTTAACTTTTTTATTTTCTTTTGTTACAGAATATTAATTATTAAAGTGCACGCAAAGTATATTATTCGAGGCAGTCTTTTATTTCTTTTGCTTATTTAATTAAAATTCTTATGGTTAATTTCTCAAGTTAAAAAAGGCTTTGTTATTATTGTTATATATAATCGAAGAACGCTCTTACTCCACTCGATTAAGAAGAAAGGCAACGCTTTCGATCCAAGTGACTATTTAAGTATTTTTTTTTAAATATGAAAGCTAGGCCAGTCGTGGCTCAGGGGAACAATCGTGCGACTATAAATGCGAGAGGTTATGGGTTCTAGTTTACAGTCAGTCAGTATAAAATGCAAATTATAAAAAAAACTATGTAATTTAAAGCTTAAACAAAGTAAATAATTAGCGGTACAAGGCAAAATATAGTAAGGTCGAGGAGTTGTGGCCACCCTGAAGTTAGCTGTAGATGGCTTCACCGATATTATAGACTTTTTCTTACTTTTGATTATTTTCTTTCTATTTTCAAACGCGAGTTAACAATGAGCACAAGTTCAACAAACCTCATACCAGGGCCACAACTCGTCGACTGTACTGTAATAACAAAATGTTGACATTATTATCAAGCGATATACCCGTGTACCGTAGTTTTAGTGACGTCGTAAAGCTCGTAATATAGTCTTGTGGCAACACTGTTGTGCTATGTCACTTGATTAAATATAAGCCAAGTATTCTATATTAAACAAAATATAGCAATAAGATGATAAAAAGGAAGAAAAGAATGTTTAGTCACTAAAAATAAAATGGAGATAAATAAAATAAGTAAAAAAATACGTTTTAAATAAAACTCTTTAACCGGATTTATCGCGTATATTTAGTATTGCACATTTTTGAAAACACAACGTTTCGAACACTTTGCAGTAGTCCGTGGTCACGGGTTGACTGAGGTGGCATTCGTCTGTCAGTTGACATAATTATTATAGGTACGTAACTAACGTCGACAATACGTTGGATCGTTAAGAAACTTCCGTTTTCCACTTCCCGCCTAATTTTGGAAACATTTCGAAAGGAGATGTTGAGTAGAGGAATTCAATGGTACGCTTAAAAATAAAATAAAATCAACTTCACGCTGTACTCCCTACACAGCAGGGTACGCAGAGGGAACCTAGTGTTAAGACACTCCGATCCCCACTTTCCGCTAAATTCTGGAGGCATTGATCTGGAGTCTTTGACTTATATACAAGTGTATGTTTAAACTCTTATATATATAGGTAAGAAATATGTTATTTCACAGTTTTTTATTCAAGTACAGTTTAATATTATTCCGTAATGCTACCTAAATAAAAAAAATCAATAGTTTATTTTCAAGAATATTAATATTTTTTAAAATGAGAAGTATAATAAATATTTGTGAATTATTTCTTCCAATGCCTCTGTAAGTTAATATTAACCACCATCCGAGTGCACTGAACAATTCACATCCTGTGCTAGTAAATGTTTACAATATCAAAATATTTGTATTCTACAAACATTGTTTGACTATAGTTGACTGGTGGAAAATCGATATACGTTTGTAAATATCTAAAAAATCGATTTATAGGTAGTCAGTACTGGTAATGAGAATAACATTTTTTATTGCTTCATGATTTAAGTATATTTTTTGATATATTGTCTTTTAGCTAGTCTTATGAAACTTTTAGGGATTATTCTACATAAATATCAGTAGATTTTGAAATTACTACAGAAAATAAACCCCATCATTTTTTTTTGCTACACTGCCTTTGAAAGTTTTTGTTAAAATTTCCTTTTTATAAAATCTATTATTTATTCGATCTTATTTCCAAGATTTATAGACCGTCACTTTATTACTATTACACGTTACAAAAGGCCTATACTTGAACCATATTGACGAAAAAAATCACTAACCTAACAGTTAATATTGGCAAATACACCCCGTATTTGCCAATATTGTTAAAGAATCAATTTTTTTTCAATAAATCACAAATTCCCTAATATCTATTGAACCACTAAATAGCTACTGAGTTCCGCTACCTATAGACTATCTATCTATAGACTAGATCCGTCGATCAAATTCCAATTTATACAACCATTCCCCCGAGTGAGAACAAAACCCATTACCGTTGCACATTTAAACAGACGATGTCCCACTGGGCCACTAAAGATCAATATATAAAAGGAATATCGAAATACAAACGAAATCGAATATAAATTATATCCCGTAGTTTATAATTAGTATACCTACGTATGTATGTATGTATGTATGTTTAAACGCTTAAATTAAACGTTTGAGGTTACATCGATGCGGTCGATTCAGCCTTTACCGCACAATGTTATAACATTATATGAATATATATGTGGGAGTACAAATTGACAATACGCGTTTCTGATATCAATATAATGTTTTACAATATAAAAAATTCAGCTTCACGCTGTATCCCGCACACAGCAGGGTAGGCAGAAGGAACCTAGTGGGCACTCCGTTCCCCACTATATACAATGTAATATATTTCCATTTTACAATATATTTTTTAAGTTAAAGTGGATTTCTATTCTTATCGTATGAATAAATATTGGAACAGCCTGTAACTGTTGATGTGATGGTACTGGGTTCAATATTTATTCAGAGTAATTAATTATTTTCATTTGATTAAAAGTAAGTATAGGAAAAAGCAGTTGAGTAAACTGAGTTGTCAGGCGGAGAGTGGAGAACAGAGTATATTCACTTTTGGTCTCTACATGCAGAATAATATGTATAGCTACAAAAATGTAAGAAATGAAGCTACTTTGTTAAGTCTATAGTATTTTTTATAGCTTTACGCTGTATTTCGCACATTGCAGGGCGCAGGGAACATGGAAAACCTAGAGTTAAGATAGTCTGTTTCCCACTTTTCACCGTTTTCTCGAGTTATTGCGTTTGGAGTGGCGGAACTCAACGCCGCGCTTTGTCTTGTTACCAAAGCGAGTTTCTCAGGTTTCTATCGAACCCACAAGCTATCGCGTGCATTCACATTCGTGTGTCCCTGTGCCACGAATAATCCCCAAAGTAAGTCTAGTCTAGTATAGGTCTAGTATAGGTAGTACAGATAGATTAATTTGAAGAAATATTAATTGATATATAAGAACCTAAATTATTTATATGAATGGGTTTGTCTATATTCTTAATAGTAATATAATCCATTCTTATCAAAGGAACATCAAGCTTTACTTAAGCAGAGTAGGGAATCTAAATATTTAAATATTGTTCTCACTGTATCCCGTATAAGGCGGAGTAGGCAGAGACAACACAGTGTAAAGACATAGTTCTCCATGATCCGTTTAGGTATTGAGACATTGCGTGTTGAACAATGTATTTGAACCCACAATTATCGCGATTACGGTCAGACGCTGTTCAGGTAAGCCACGACCGCCTCGATCAGATTTAGTAAATATTTCTATTTTCTTTGCACAAACACTTTTATCGGTCGTGGCGCAGCGGCACAAGGTGTGAATGCAAAACCGACTGGTTGTGGGTTCGATCCCCACTCGAGGAGATGAAATGTTTACTTAAATTTATATTTCCATTTCTTCGCTCTGGTGTCGAGGTTAAGCGCGGCGTTGAGTTCTGCCACTCAACACGCAATGCCTTCAGAATTCGGCAGAAAGTGGGGAACGGAGTGTCTTAACACTAAGTTCCCTCTGCCTACCCTGCTGTGTGCGGGATACAGCGTGAAGCTAATAAAAAAAATACTTTTACAATCTAACAGTGGCATTCACAAATTGATTTAAATCACTAAATAGTTTAAATCACAACTGCTATTACCATTCAAAGTATCTAATTTACACAATCTGTTTAGTTGCAATATACACATAATATATGTATGTATGTATATGCATAGTATTAGCGTTCAATGTAACAGTCCCTATTTTACTACTAACAAATAGTGATTTGTCTGTCTGTCACTAAACGCGAGTCGCGCAATGAATACGTCGCTATATAATGGGCCGTATGCTAATTTGAGTGATATCGGTATATATACATATATATAAAGGATAAAAAACAAGTTTTGCCTCGTATATAGCATATTTTCTTAACAAACATATAATACGGGGCAAAACTTGGCGTAGAGTTCCGCCACTCAACACTGCCTCTCAAATTCGGCGGAAAATAGGGTGCAGAAGCGTCTTAATAGGAATTTAGTGCCTTAACACTAAATTCTCCGGTACTCTCTGTCTACTCTGCTAATATATTCAATATATTCAAGATTTCATTTCAAGCTTTTTATTATTAAGGGTCTATCTGTTCTTTAGTAATAAATAATTCCTTTTAAATTATGTAACTTTTGTGTATTAATATTTTCGAATGCAATACTCTATAATCTATATGGACAAAACATTTTTGTTTAGGAATCAATTTAAATAAAACTAAGACTTAAAGTTAAAGCGTGCATAAACACACATGCAAACAGACAAAGCAACAGACCGACAAACAAATAAAACAAATCGTAGTTTTAGGTTCTCTTAAATTAATAATAGATTTTCTCAAATTTATTCCACATAAAGACAGAGAATTTACATAGGCTAATATACATATATAACCTTTTCACTTTTATCACTGTGACGTCAATTGACATTAAATCCTCCAAGCATGGCGTTATCTCAATTTGCGTCCTCTAACCATAGAAACTTATTAGTAATTGCCCTTTATAAATAAGTGTGTAAGCTTTTATATCAATAATAACTTTTAAATTGAGTTGAATTATTAAAAAAAAATGTTCGGTCGCTATTTATTTTTATAATCAATTTCATGTGTGCATTTCGTATATATATGTTCCGCTGTTGTATTTTGCACCCAACAACAACTCTGTCTTAACACTATTCCCTCTGCCTGTAGGCAGAGGGAATCTAGTGTTAAGACACTCCGTTCCCCATTTTCTGCTAAAATTTTGGAGGCATTGAATGGCGGAACTCAATGCCGCGCTTTGTCTCGACATTAAAGCGAAGACATGAAAATATTCTATATTTCATTTCCTTGAGTGAGAATTGAGCCCACAGCCTGTCGCGGCAATGGCACTAAGACAAAAGCCCGACGTTGAGTTCCGCTACTCAACACGCAATGACTCTATAAAATCGATGGAAAAGGAAGTGTCTCAACAATAGGTTCCCTCTGCTTACCTTGCCGATGCTGTGGGCGGAATACAGCGTGAAGCTGAATTTTTTACACATGTAGTTTATGTTAATTTCTTTAGATAAACGGTAATATATTTTTTTAAAGAAATCGAAATATCGTAGTAATTATATCTATATTACGAATTTAAAGAGTTTGAACGTGTTAACCTTAGGATTTTTGTCGAATTAAATAAATATTTTGGTTTTGGATAATTCATTTGTTCAGAAAAGCTATAATAGACATCACACAAGAGAGCTTAGTCAGTTCTGTTTGACAAAGCGGGCGAAGCCGCACGGAAAAGTTAGAAACTTAAAAAAAATCAGGCCTAAACACTCTACAAACATCCCTAGTTGATCCTCAATTTTCATTTTAAGCTGATCGCATTTACGAATGGCATTTGATTTTCCGGCTTCGAGTAGGGCTTCCAGTAATAATCATGGTGAAAGCCACTTAAGTGCATTTGAAGTTAGATTGGAATAATCGGCTATAATTCATCAGGTTGTGTAAAGATGCTATATCAATTTGGTCGTGACGTATTTAATAGTCGATTTAATTCTTTAGGTGGTTATGGGTTCGTTTGTTTTTAGTAATATTTACTATATTTATACATAAGGCGTAAGGTTTCGGCGTAGGAGTACAATACGTTTTAACGTTTTAAGTAAAATAATTATGACTCATTTTGTTATCTTTATATATAATAAGAGAGTAAAAATATTTTGTCTGTACATTTAGTAATTTTGAAAGTATTTAAGTTGCTTCTCCATCCCACACGAAATGGCGCAATAGCTTACGTACACACAATCTAATCTATTAGAAATCATATTTAAGATGTCGTTGGTGCTATCCCGCAGTCTTTGTAATAAGGAGCCAGATTTTTTAAACAGTCAATTCGCGAACATCCCTGACGCGCTACAGAATCGAGGCAGCCCTAGCAGCACTTAGAGTGCTGCTGGGGCTGCCTCGTGTATGCGTCATTGTATTGAACCCGAAGGGCGCTGTAAGATTTTTGTGAATACCTGGCCCACAGACTCGATAAAAAAGTTTTAATTGTACAGATTATCTTTTTTTTATAGATTCATGCTGTGTTAAGAAACTTTGTTCCTATTAACATATTCAAAAACAATTTAAAATAACCATGTCATTCTAGGTGCATATATGTGTTACGTACGTAGTAACGTAAGTACGTAGTTATCTTCGCTATACCAAAAAACAAACAAACAATTTTTTTTTGTCTGTCTGTATTTCTGTTCGTCTGGGCTAAGCTCAGGAACAGCAAAACTGATTTTTATGGGACTAGCACTGAAATATAGAGGTGATTGTGGAGCAATATACAGGCTACTTTTTATCCTGGAATTACATGGGGATCGTCATTTACGCAGAAAAGGCGCATTTGTCGTGCTCGCTTATCTACCGCTTACCTAGATGAGCAAAATCAGACAAAATCCTGAAACATTCAATTAAAATAATTAATCCTTTTTCCTTAAACATACTTAAATGATATTAAATAAATATTTAGGTTCAAGCGGGCGAAATCACGTGGGGCCGCTAGTTCCCAATAAAAGTGCTCCCATATATCAGTCAACGTGCGGTCAGCGGCCGATAGCACTCAAATTAGTATGTGGCGCATTGTGTAGCGACGCACTCACTGCGCGACTCGCTTTCAGTGACAGACAGACAAGCAGTGTGTTAGTAGTGAAAGAGGGCATTACATTGGGCTCTAATGGGATGCACTGATTTTGTAAATTAGATATACTGAATGACAAACTGATGAAGTCCTTTCACTCTCTCGCAAGGGGAAAGAGGAAACGATTTCGGGGCATTGTCCCCTGCCCGTGATTGCAACCGTCATCCACAAATATAGATAAGTCACTGGGAGGTCTCCTGCCGACCTGTGTAGTTTCTGATGGAAGCCACTCGATATTCGTGCGATCAGCCCGGCCAGGTGAGACCCTCAGTTGCCCTGAAGGAGGCCCAGTTTAGATGCTCAGATACCAAGTAGCAACTCAGTTTTCACATTGGGGACGACTGAGGTTATCTCGAGGAAATTTTTTGCGGTTCGTTGGGTGAGCGTGCCACGTGGCGATGGTACGGAGGTGACGACAGCGAGGTGTACGCACCTTGAAGTAAACTCCACTTGAAGTGCTAGTCGCGAGACACAATTGCCCAGGGTCTCTATGTTGAGATCCTGGCAAATTGTCTTGTTTCGAACATAGCGTGAGGCGTCGGTAAGTAGACGTAGAGCTTTTGTCTGCTGGGTACGGAAATTCTTTTTATTTTTGTCGTTTGTTAGAGCAAACCATATGGATGCTGCGTACTTAAGCCGGGATCTGATATAGATTGTGTAGATTCGTCGTAGGTCCGTGTCCACTGTTCTTTTTACGTGGGGCTCACGATGTACGTGAGCGTTCTGTGCACGGCAACCCCAATGCAGCGAGCTGTGGGCGACCAAGCAATGGTATCAAATGCTATTGTGCTTAAAAATAAAGAATGGGTAATTGCGAAACTATTTTCAACAGTACAGTATCCCCTAGCCGATTAAATATGTAAGACATTGCGCGCTTTATACAACATATTGTAATCCTTTAAAAATCTTAAGAAATTCGGCGACAGCGTATATCTTCGCATAGTATTATTTTTTTTTACTATTTTATTATAGTATACAATATATTTCGGTGATATTATTGGTAACGTAGCTGGTTTAGTTTGTTTATTAATATTTTTTTTTAGTTACGTTTACTTGTTATTTTAGTTCATTTTAATTAATTAAATATTTTTCTTAACATTTCTAACATTAAAGAATTTCCTTTAGTTACTTTTACTTATTTTGTCTATTTACAAGAATTACTTACTCAGATATTTTTTCTATTTACAAGAATTTTCTTTACTTATTATTCTTTTTTAGCTTATTTTGATTATTTAGGCTTATATTTTCATACTAAACCTATTGAAAACGGTAAACATTTTCATAAATTTATGAAATAAATACGTATTCATATAGTTCAAGCGGGCGAAGCAGCGCGGGTCCGCTAATATTATAATATTGTTATATATATATATAAAAGGACTTGTGCTGACTGACTGAGGTAAGACGCACGAAGAGCCGTAACCGCTGATGGTAGAAACGTATAATTTGGGCAGATGTTTATTTTCATATTCTGGACATCCACTAAGAAGGAAATTTGAAAAATTTTAACCCTAAAGGGATGAAATAGGGGTTGAAAGTTTGTATGGAAAAAAAAAATAATCTGTACCGATTTGTATAAAATTTGAAATTCAGACTCTTAAAAATATTTCATTGAACACGTGTTTCATGGTTTTTAAGAATTCACCCCCTAAGGGTTCAAATAAGGGGTTGAAAGGATATATGGAAAAATCTTTAAATTGCCACCGATTTTTATAAAAATTTAAAAATATATATATTTTTTTTTTAAATATTTTATTGAACACGTGTTTCGTGGCTTTTTTTAGAATTCACTCCTAATAAGCGTGCGAAGCCGCGCGCGCCCTCTAGTATTGTTATATAATAATGGCTGCTTTTGCCGTAATATGATTAAACTAGTTTTGTGTAAAATGAGTAATGTACAAATAGAACACATTGATTGAAATCAATACTTTCTATTTGTATATTTAGTACTAATCTATCACGCTAAGTAAAGTAATCAATATAGGCACACTCCATAATGATGTTTAGCTGAAACCGTAATATTCGTAGCATAGTTAACGATATACGCTGCAGCTTCATGCTGTATCCAGCGCCTATCGGAGTAGGCAGAGGGAACCTGGTAACCTACTGATGAACACTCCGTTCCCCTTAAGTTCCCTATTAATTAAAATAGAAAAAAATTAAAATAGTGAATATTTCTTTTTCTCGAGTGAGAATCGAATTAACAACCTGTCGCCTTTACAGTCACACGCTTGCGCTTCTGCGCCACGACTAGCCTCAGTCCGTACTCTAACCTGGTCTATATTATATTACTATACTTAAAATAACATAAATGAATATGTAAATTAGAAGGTCACTATACGCTTATAAGATCTCCATCACGTCACCTCTATGCAAATAAGCTTCCTCATATAGTACAATTTCGGTATTATAATAGGAACGTTGTTTTGGTTAATCCAGCTTAGTGCGTATAAACTGGGTTACCCCACTGCAGATTATTTACCTTTCATTGGCATATGTCCCAGAAATAACTGTTTAGTTGGAAATTTTGTGAATACTATTTCAATTTATTATGTATTTTTGTTGTGTGCGGTTAAGTTGTTTTAGTAATATATTAGGGCGCGGCGTTGAGTTTCGCCATTCAATACAACGTACAGTGATCTTGAGTTTGGGAGGAAAGTGAAGATGGAAGTATTTAGCGTCAGCAATATAAGATGAAAATAGATACACTTGGTTTTCTCCATGTGTATACTATGAGACATGAAACAATCATAAATCAAAAATTAATTCAAATTAATAAAAACGTTAACCCGACTAAAAACCTGAAAAGCAAAAATTTATACTACTAACAAATTTCAATAGTATAAATATATGTATTTTTTACGCCGTTTCCCGTATGGAAGGGAACCTAATGTTGAGACACTCTGTTAATCACTTTCCGTTCAATTTTCCGGACATCGCAACATGTTGAGCTGCGGAACTCAACGCCGCAACTTGATACCAGATCAAGAAACCAACAAATGAAAATGTGAAATACAACATAATTTCACTAAACATTATTATTCTACCTAGAAAATTTTGTACAAAATATACAAACTACATCCCTTATTACGAAGACATACGCATCTAGCCATTACTTAAGTGAAGATATATGTGAGTCAACATACAAACATGACAAATACACATTTACATTATTATACAAACGCTTTTAGACGGATTTAGTGGCACTGGCAATGTTATATATCGTTGGGAGCTTAAGTAATTACTAGAATAGAATAATATTTTTCACTTCAATGTAAAAAGTGCAGTGGAAGGTAGTCAGGCCGTCGTGGCACAGCTTCTGATTGTAATAACAACGTTTGCAGATTCGATTCCTGCTTTGGCTAATAAATAATTTAAATTTTCTCACTGCGGTATACTAGACAAAGCGAGGCATTAAGTTCCGCAACTCTACACGTATGGGAGAAGTGGCATGAAAGAGCCAGGTTTTGAAAGAGCCACCTGCAATATTATAGTAGTTTAGGAACGGACTCGATAGAATATTTTATTTTTAAATGGCAACACTGATTTCCCATCACCCACAAAAAATTTACACATCTTCGGAACCAACAGACGCCGATATGTCGAGTTGAAGTTTTTGGCACTCAAAACTAACATTTTTACCTCATTTGAGTTGTTTTTTAGTATTTCATTGTAAACAAATATAGGTACTTGGATTGTGGATTGAGTTTATGTATATATTTGGCCTTGTAACTGGATTAAAACTGAATTTCAAAAGTTTTGATATCGTTGTGATTTTGAAGGTTATAGTTTTTTAAAGAATAGGTTATGAAAGAGCCGGGTGGATGGGCCTTGAAAGAGATGGCTCTTTCATAACCGGCTCTTTCATGATCCCGAATTAGATTTTTTAAAATTAATTATAATTATAATAAATATACATTCTTAATAAACATTATTAAATAATTTGCTACTGATATTTCATTATGGAGAAGTCTGATCCAAAAAAACTCGAAAATAAACCAAGAAAATTCAGACCTGAATTCGTCTGATTCTATCATATTGGCTGAAGTAAAAAAAAAGTAGATTGCAGCAAAACAAAGTCCAATACAAATAAAAATAGTGATGATTGCATGGAGCAATATTTTTTTTAAAAAAGACCTCATAATTTAAGTATGTTGTTTTTGAGAAGATATTATTAATTTATAATTTAGTTTAATTTTCGTGATTTTTATTAATAAAAGAACTATCCGCCTCTAAAATATTAAAAAAATAATATAAATAAAATAATATAATATGATTGGTTTAAATAATATGAGATTGTTAGGATTATTTACTTAAAATGATTCATATAATTTAAAAAAAAACATTACTTTTTAATAAGGATTATTAAATTGATTTTATTTAATAGTGCATTGTTATTATTTAGCATAATTTTCACTATTACATCTCATAATATAAGACTGGCTCTTTTATAACTTTTGGTGGCTCTTTCAACACCGAAATGTTATGAAAGAGCCAAATGACACATTTTTTTTAAATGAATATTTTATTGCTTTTTTATTGTATTTAAAGCTTATTTCGTATGAAATTATCTAGTTTAATAAATTAATAATAATTTGAGAGAAAAAAAACTTATTTTCTTTAATTAAAAGTATATTTTTTTGCTTCGTTTAGTAAACTGGCTCTTTCATGCCACCTCTCCCTTAATATCTCAAATTGGGCGGAACGTGGGGAACGGAATATCTTATAAATGGTTTACATCTGCCTAACCTGTTATATGCGGGATACAGCGTGATTGTAAACGTGATAATTATATTGTACTAGAATTACTTTAAAAAATTTAAGACTTCTCTCTATATGATCTATGGCACCCGTAGCCACGGTTAGTAGTGGCCGAGGATGAACTACGCCAACTACCAGGATATAGTAAATATTATGTTCGACATTCTCCTCGGACATTTTACTCGTAAAAGGATTTCCTTGCTATAAAAAAGAGACCGTAGTGGCGCAGTGACACAAGCTGGTGAATGTAAAAGCGAAGACTGTGGGTTCAACTCTCACTCGGAGGCATGAATTATTACTATACGAATAAGAAGAAATAAAAATATTACTCAATATTTTAAACGCGGCGTTGAATTTCTTCACTTAACACCGAATGGTTTGAAAACGTAGTGGTAAGTGGGAAACGGAGTGTCCTAACACTACGTTCCCTCTGCATACTCTGCTAAAAGCGAAGCTGAAAAAAATCTGTACATCCAGATATGCAGGACAATCGCAATACCCTAAAAATGATGTCCTAATTATTAATCTCAACGCCGCAGTTTATCTTACGAATGCATAGTGAATGGTGGAACCTAACGCCGCGCTTACTACTAGGGCAATAATTTCCAACATTTTCCACTGAATTCTGAAGGCCAGTTACGAGAGCGAAGAAATGAAAATGTTTCATTTCCTCGAGCGAGAATTGAACCCACAGTCGGCCACAGTCGCACTTGTGCCTCACTTTATTTCCATTAAAAATAATTGTGAGTGAAAAATAATGAGGCCGGTCGTGGCGCAGCGGCACGAGGTGTGACTGCAAAACCGACTGGTTGTGGGTTCGATCCCCACTCGAGGAGATGAAATATTTACTTAAATTTATATTTCCATTTCTTCGCTCTGGTGTCGAGGTTAAGCGCGGCGTTGAGTTCTGCCACTCAACACGCAATGCCTCTAGAATTCGGCAGAAAGTGGGAAACGGAGTGTCTTAACACTAGGTTCCCTCTGCCTACCCTGCTGTGTGCGGGATACAGCGTGAAGCTAATAATAAAAAAATAAAAAAATAATTGTGTCACGTACCTACTCACAATATAAATTCGTAGGTGCTAAAATTTATACTACTGTGCCATACATACGTCCAGTGAACCGCAGCACTTTCGTATTTACTACTAGTGCTGTAAACATTTTTATGACAAAAAATAACTATTTGCCTCAATCCGGAATTGAATTCGGGATTTAATGATGTAGAAATTGAATAAGATTTTTATTTCACGTGCATGTTCTGCATTTTGTGGATTAAAGAGGAGTGTATAGAGAAATATATGGTATTTGTATTTCGTTTTTATTTGTCTATATTTGGAACTAATTCATCTTTTACACAATTAGCTTTTCTGCGTAACATTCGAGATATTGTATGTTGAGTGGTGGAATTTAACACCGCGCTTTGTCTTCTTATCAAAGCAAAGAATTAAAAAAAAACTGATAAAGTGTAAGTTGGACTCACCCAACGATACTTCCGAACCAATTTCAGGATTGTAGGTCAATGGTAAGTACAACTTATAAAGTTGGGAAACTTAGGTTTGCGGACGTACATATGAACAAATTTTTAACCGACCTCTGTTCGACTAGATTTTTTTATATTTGTTATCTGATATCTGATTCTCAGAACTTGAGACCAGTCGTGGCACAGGGGCACAAAACGTGACTGTAAAACCGACTGGTTGTGGGTTCGGTTAATTTTATATTTCGATTTCTTCGCTCTAGTGTCGAGGCAAAAGCGAAAAAAGATATTTTAATTTTCAGATTACGGGATTTTTGTTAAAAATTGTAATTATAAGTGTGAAATGAACTTCAAATACAAGTTTGTAATTATTTTTCTCTACGAAATACCAATAATTTCTCATTTTCTACTTACATAAACGTTCGTGTCTTTTAGTTGCGTTGAATGAGAAGCATGATTTTTTTCATTGCTCCGAAGGACTGTAGCCCTCAGTATTTGTTATTTATTTCAGCTTGATATCTTTAAGCGATCTCGAGATAAATGATCTTGACAGACGAACTACAAAATGATCCAAGAAAATGATAAGGGTTCCGTGTTTACTATTTGAGATACGGAATCCTAAAAATCCTAATAAATCCTACGAATTAGAATGCAAAAAAAATATTTTTTGTACAGAAATTGTATAAGATAAAAAATCCACAACCACATTCACAAATAGACTAACTATTCTTAGGTACTAAAATTTCACACATCAATCACTCTCACACTATAAATCTCTTCATTGCAGATTCCATTAGGCGGAATGACTCCGCGTATACTGAGATGCATCTCCGCTATAACATTCTCACAAACGTTCCTAATTTAACAGGAGTTTAGGTTTTGCTGTTGTGTAAAGGAGTATGTTGTATTATATTGTTATATAGGATATTCAGTTGTATTATATTGTATGATAGAAGCTGTCAAGCTTGTAACTGTAAATGTGACGGTTGTGGGTTCCATTCCCGTTTTAGGATATGAATATTTATTTATTAATTATATGCGCGGTATAGAGTTTCTCTCAACACGCATTGTCTTTGAATTTTGGCGGAAAATGGGGAACGGAAATGTCTTAATGGGAAAACGGAGTGTCTTATCCCTAGGGTCCTAGGTTTCATCTGCTTGCCTTGTTGTATACGGGATACAGCGTGAAGCTAAAAAAATATTTTCTTAACCGAACAGAACTACTTCTGTACATATTTCAACTTTATAAAAAAAAATGAGCAACATCATGTTTTCGCGCATTGCATGGTAAGCAAAGGGAAAGGATATCATTTGGCATTATTTTCTTTTATTTTAGTGACATTACGTTACAAACTAGACCAAAAAGTCCCAGGGAACCTAGTGTTAGGACACACCGTTCTCACTATCCACCCAATTTTCTCTTCTTACCAGAGCAGAGAGATCGAACTCCCAACCGTTGCGTTTTACTGCGAGACACTGTGTACCAAAACACCTAGAAAACAAAAAGCAATTACATTATAAAAAACTACACAATCAAATTCTAGAACGTTAAAAAATGGAAGGACTACTTTAATTTTCTTCCTATCTAATACAGGAACTAATATTTTAGTTTTACGACACTCATACATTACCAGAACGTATAACAGGCTTATCCTCTCTTTAAGTAAGATTACACTGAAGAATACACGATTGTAGCAAAAAAAAAAGATTTAAACATACGAAATAGAAATCTCAAATAATTTATATGGTACTTTATCAAGATGGAATTTACGAGATTTTATGGGTAATACGCAAATTTCACATTGAATTAGCAATTTATATAGGAAAAACTTGTGCTACGAGTATATAATGTAATGCTGAAGAGTCTGTTTGTCCCACGAATCTCGGGAACTAGAAGTTCAAATTACCAATACAGAATTGGTTTAGTGGTCAAAGTCTTTTGTATTTGATAGTCCAGTTATCTAAGCTATCTAATAGTATGTTTGATTGAACCCGAGTATCTCGGGAACTAGTAGTTCTGATTTTTGTATTGACTTAGTGGTCAAAATTGTTTTTGGTTTGATACCCACTGTACCTCAGTGTTCCTTAAAACACACAGAATATATCGTATATCACTATTCTTTTTGTGTCCTTTCCTTATTAACCATAAAGGTAAAACAACGAATAAAAGCTAGTTTCGCTATAAAAAATAATAAAGGGTCCATAGGAGAGCATTGGTACAACTCTGTCTGTAATCGCGATGATTATAGGTTCTATTTCTACTCGGAACAATGGAATATTTACATTTCTCCACGGCATTCAGTTCAGCTAAACAACATACCATTTGAGCACACAATTTGGAAAACGATTCTGTTGAAAACAATTTTAGGGTAATTAGAAGAATGTAAGTCCAATTAAGTTAACAATATAATTGAAAACTGAGAATGGATGCTTCTATTAATTTGTTTTTATCTCTTCTTTGATTCATGAATCGGTAAAAAAAGATATCTGTGTCTCGTTGCAAATTTATAAATTTCTTGAACATATTTTTATATTTTTATTTTGTATATGTAGCTTCGACCACATTTTAAGAAGAAAAAGAGGACTTAACCAGCTACCCTATTCTCCACTTTCCAGGCGTAAGAAATATTGTATGCTATTTCCTTAGAACTAAACGCCGCACATTGTCTTATAAGGCTAAATAAATATATTAATATTTCTGACCCATTTCAATTAAATTGGACAACCATAGCAACGGCTCGATTATTATCAAAAATTAAAATTTAATATAAAATAAAATTAAACTAAGTAGACTTTAGAAATTATAATATGAAAGGATATTTACCCGGAAAATTTCACAAGTTAAAGGCAAAGTATACAGCCAGTTGAAACTCAACTCGGCTCGAGGCTCATTCATTAGACGAGTATTTATAATTTCACCAGAAAACTACTTATTTAAAACCTGCTTCTTGAGGAAAATGAAGATTTTATTTTTTTGCATTCGTACAAGTAGTTTAGATTTTAGTCTAGGTTTTTTTTGAATGTATATGCACAGGATTATCTGTGTTTGTCTTCGTATAGTCAAAACGCGTAGTTCGGTTACGCTACTCAATGTGTGGTTTAGAGAACACCGAATTCTTTCTCCTTTCTGATATATGCGTAAATTATGTATTTGTTAATATTTTTTTTATTAAAAAAATAAATAAATCAGCTTCATGTTGTATCCCGCACCGCAACCTAGTGTTAAGTTCCCCACTTTCTGCCGAATACTGGAGGCATTGCGTGTTGAGTGGCAGAATTCAACGCTGCGCTTTGCTTCGGCACCAGAGCGAAGAAATGGAAATATAAATTTAAATAAAAATTTCAACTTCTCGAGTGGGGATCGAACCCACAACCAGTCGATTTTACAGTCACACTTTGTGCCCCTGCGCCACGACTGGCTTTTAATTAATTTAAATTATTAAACACATTTTGATATTGGTTATTTTAATTTGAAATTTACACAAACATTTTTATAACATAAAAAAAACGCATCATACTAGAAGAACTTACAGTTCCATGGGCAGGAAATATAATGAAAGTTTTTTTTTTATAAAATCAGAAATAAATCGTAAATCAGCTTCACGCTGTATCCCGTACACAGCAGAGCAGGCAGAGAGAACCTAGTGTTAAGACACTCCGTTCCCCTCTTTCTGCCGAATTCTGGAGGCTTTGCGTGTTGAGTGGCAGAACTCAACTCCGCGCTTAACCTCGATACTATAGCGAAGAAATGGAAATATAAATTTAAGTAAATATTTCAACTCCTCGAATGGGGATCGAACGCACAACTAGTCGGTTTTACAGTCACACCTCGTGCCGCTGCGTCACGACTGGTCTCATGATGAAAGATTATAAACTTAATATTTTCATTTACGGTGAATCCATGGAATTATTCTCATATTTAATGTAATAATAACAATATAAACTTTACTGTACACTACAAACAATACAGAGAAATAAAAGAAATATATAGAGAGAATGTATTAAAGAACAATTAAAAATATCTGAAATTTTATTTATCTTTTATAAACTAAATAATAATAGTATATGTATATTACTAAAGTAAAATAAGTAAGTATAGGTGTAGCAAAAAAATGCTATTAGACATTTTTCTGTATTTATTACTGAAGAGGGTTTACCGTGGATCCGATTTAAATTCACCGGTCGAATGAGTTTTATATATAATTTCATGGTAATAAAATTACTAGATGTGCTTTTAATATATGTTTTATTTGAAATTTCTTAATAATATCAAAATTTTTCCGACTTGGTACAAGATCGGACAAAAAAACAGAAATTAAACTTTTTACTATATCTAATATTTATTACAGTCATATTAGTTTTGGGTACAATTCCCAGTCAGTGAAATAAATCAAAAATAAAAAAATCAAATCAGCTTCACGCTGTATCCCGGACACAGCAGGGTAGACAGAGGGAACCTAGTGTTAAGACACTCCGTTCCCTACTTTCTGCCGAATTCTGGAGGCATTGCGTGTTGAGTGGCAGAATTCAACGCCGCGCTTAACCTCGACACCAGAGCGAAATGGAAATAAAAATTTAAGTAAATATTTCATCTCCTCGAGTGGGAATCGAACCCACAACCAATCGGTTTTACAGTCACATTTTTGTGCCACTGCGCCACGACTGGCCTCGGAAGTGAAATAAATACATACCTATTTTAGCAGTTTCATGTTGTATCCCGCATATTACAAGGTACGCAGAACCCCCTGCTTACATAGGGCTTAAACACTTCGTTCTCCAGTGTATGCCGCATTTTCGAGATATGTCGTGGTGTGTAGTGGCGGAACTCGACGATGCTCTTCGTCTTGTTATCAGAGTAAGCAAATGATCATAATTCATCGAACCTTCAACCTTCGCGCTTTCAGTCAGATCCTATGACGCTGCCAAATGAAGGCTTCATATTATATACATACATAATACAATAAATTATTCTCATATTTCCGGTTACATTACGACTGTTGTGGGTTCAATTCCCACGGGGGAGTATGAAATATTTAATATTATCATTTCCTTGCTCTGATAGGACGGCGACGACATTGAGTTTCTCTACTTAATCCAAAATGCCTCGAGAATTTAGCGGAAAGAGGGAAACGGTAAGTTTTAATGGGAACGGAGAGTCTTAACACTAGGTTTCCAGGTTCCCTCTACCTGTCCTGTATGTGCTGGATATAGCGTGAAGCTAAAAAATAAAAATATTACATACATTTTACACGAAATTACTTCGATTCCAGCATAATAAATGAAATGATCCGTTATATTAATATTTTAGGATGAATGTGCTACCGCTTAAGCCATCCGTCTCGCGCGTCGATCACACAAATCCTTTATTAAGGGTCTACGTTATTTCTATAAATGCTCAGTAAAGGATATTAATTGCTTTTTTTTGCATCTCTATGCTATATAGCAGAGTAGGCAGAGGGAAGCTTGTGTTAAGACACTCCGTTCCCCATGCACTGCCATATTGTAGGGAACATATTTTTCGTGGTTTCTGACATCCAGCTCGACTCTTTTTTTGGAAGCTTGGAGAACGCTATCAGGGCGTTTGTCTTCTAGCCGTGGTCTCTCACAGAACCCATGACTATGGATGCGTTCTTGAGTAGACGGCGCGGGGAGATTACTGCTGTTCTGACGGTACACTATCCTGCATCAGGACACTCCACTCCCCACTCTCCTCTGCCTACTCTCCATTACGAGACACAAAATAAGCTTTAAAATCCTGAAAATACGTCAGCTGTCCCAAATATGCTTCCCTTCAAAAACCGTTCCAAACTAACTTGGTAATACAAGTTTTACTCAACTCCGTTTCACTGTTCGTGAGTTTCTTAAAACTTCGTTTAGATATTGTGTTGTGCTCAAACTACATTACTCGCGGGTTACTAAGTTTCTATTTCATTCATTACTTATATTTTGTGAACATTTTGCTTATATTTTTTTTATGGTTTTGGATACTTAAATAGATCAATTTGGAAACTCGGGGCGTGAATTTTCTTTCTTTTGTATCCCACGCATAGATGGGTAGGCGGAGGGAACCTGGGAAGCTAGTGTAAAGACACTCCTTTTAAATTAAGAAATCTTCGTTCCGCATTTTCCGCCGAATTCTGAAAGCATTGGGTGTTAAGGCGATCGGAATCGTATATATTGTCAGCAACATTGGGTAGAAGTAACCTTTACCATTCTTCGTTCAGTTCAAAACAGGATTTTGGGTGTTTTCGTCGTTTTAGATATGCATTCTTTTAGGGTGACTTTTGTTTTTTTTTGAAGATGTGTACTTTAATATCCAAGGTAGAAGCGTCTGCATTCCTTTTACGGGAGCAGCATATAGGGTAAAATATTTCAAACCCATCCCTAAAAAAATTAATCAAAATTCTTCAATTTTTTTTCATTTCACGATTTTTAACCATACTGTGTTACGTGTGACTCGATTACGAATAGATATAATATAAATATCGTAAATACAGTGGGTAGGTACCTACCTTACCTCGAAAATACTACCAAACGTTGCCGATTTGCCACTTTCATTCTCAAAAAATATACCAGAAAGAGAAAGATGTTGTCGCTTTGATAGACTTGGGTCTTAGACTTGTACTTTTTCAACATAGCTGCGGAAAATCAACTAAATTTACGTGCTATTCCGAAAAATGGGACAGTCTCGTTCAAAACGGGACGTCTGGTCACGTTATGTACACGTATGACTATTACCAAAACACCATGAAATAAAAAATACTACAAAACATAATCTGCAGACCGCATAAAGTATATACAGATTAATAATATATAAATTCACTTTTCAACAAATTCAACACGTTTGTTTTAATTTTTACATCATAGCTTTAGTCGAAAGCAGGATGCTGGATAAAACTAGATTTTTATTTTACTGGCACATATTTCACTGAACATGACATCGTACAGCAATAAAGATACAAAAATGGAAAAAATCGTATATATATAAACAATAAACAAAAATGATCAAGTGCGAGTCAGGCTTGCCTATCGAGGGTTCTGTACCAATTTTATGATTGTGATTTATTAGAAATTTATATTTTAACATGAAATTAACTACAAATATAAGTCTGTGACTGTTTTACTGCGATATAATTATAGATTGCCTTATGTTATAGTTTCTTTTTATTCTTATCGTAAGTCCTCACTTCCTGCCAAATTTCATAATCTAGGTCAACGGAAAGTGCCATTTGGTATGATATGGTTTTGATTACGCGGTGAATTTAATAAATATAAGTAAAAAATAAAAACGTGGTCTTAACATACCGTCACAAAGTACAGTTACAAAAGAATCCAATATAAGTTATACTTTTTTTGCAGATAACGATAAGGAACTCTAATAATACATAGGTCACATATTTATATATTCTAATTTTCGTAAAAAACAAACATTTCATATATATATTAAATAAAAAAAGAGAAACATTATCGTATGAGTCGTTTTTTGTTATAGATTATTGATAGATATTGAAATGACATAAAAATTTAAATGAATAAAAAGAAAAACATAATATGTATAAACTATAAACGGAGTGCTAATGTAAGCGCGATAATTGTGCATTCGACACCAACTTGGGGGAATAAATAATTCTCATTTTCATGTCCTACTAAGAAGACAAAACACGGCGTTGAGTTCCAAGAGTTTATTCAATACACAATCTCCTGCATTTGGTGGATAATGGTGCTGCTTCTGTCTACCCTGCAAAATGTGAGAAACAGAAGTAAAATGTATTTAAAACAAAGAGAAAACCCACTTGAAATAGAAAAATAATAATACAAAGAAGGAAAAATAAAAAGAGGAAGGGGTAAGTAAGGGAACCATTTTCATAAATACGTAATTCAATTAAAATTCATAATAATAAATATTTTTAAAATAAACATAAAATGAAGTCTCATTAACGATTATGTTGTAGGCAAGTGTTTTGGAAGCCTTAATTATTTCTAACGAGACCTTCTACTCGTAATGATTTTAAGCTTCGGTAACTGCTGCCCGTTTTCAGATGATAAAACTATAATTAAATATATAAGTTTGATATACTTATAATATATGTTATAATTCTTTTTTTAAGCTTCAGGCTGGTCCCTTTTCTTCGAATTTTCGAGACGTTGCGTGTCGAGTGGCGTAACTCAACGCCGCGTTTTGCCTAGTTAATAGAGCGAGGATAATAATAAAGAGGTACAAGAGTCCCACTGTAAACACGACGGTTGTGGATACGATTCTTGCGCGGAGTAATGAAATATTTAATATTTTCATTCATTTACTTGGTGACGAGGAAAAACGCGGCGTTAATTTGTGACACTTAATATGCATTGCGTCTAGAAATCGAGATTCTTAACACTAGGTCCCCAGGTTCCTTCTGCCTATTCTGCTTTGTGTGGCTTTGGTTCCGCCACCTACCACGAATGTCATGTATCATATATATCTCAGAAATGAACGGAAAATAATAAACATTATGATTTTGGATTGACTAATATCTATATATATATATATATGAAAGAACATGTACCTGACTGAGGTAAGACGCACGCACAGCCGTAACCGCTGTGCTTAGAAACGTGAAATTTGGACAGATGTTTATTTTCATAATCTGAGATTCTTTTCACTAAGAAGGGATTTTGAAAAATTTTAACCTTAAAGGGAAGAAATAGGGGTTGAAAATTTATATGGAAAAATCTTTAAATCGCCACCGATTTTTATAAAAAAAAATAATTCAGACTGTTAAATATATTTTATTGAACACATATTTCGTGGTTTTTTTGGAATTCACTCACTAAGGGTGCAAATATTCGGGCGAAGCCGCGCGCGCCCGCTAGTTAAGTATATTCGTATGTAGGTTTATTATTATTGCCGTAATATTTAAATACCGCACACGAATCATTTCTCTTAACATCTCCTATATTCAAGGGTTATCAGTTATCCATTGTTATTCTTTCTGTTATTGTATGTTTTCTGTAGTTTTTTATTTGTATGGTACATAAATAAATGAAAAAATATATATATAAATAGTTTAAAAAACACATACATTGGTAAAATGTATCGTGTATTTTATTATAAATTTATATTTTTCTCGTTCTACACGCATCTTTCGCATCATCAAGGCTTTACAAAAATAACTGCTCTATATTTATGCTATCAATAGTTCCCCTCTTTCCGCTCATGTTAGAATCGTGCGTGCTTGTAGGCGGAGCTTAACCTCGCACTTTAGAAAGGGTATACTTTATACATGACAACAACTAAATGACTGACTGCCACACAAACGTCACTACTGGAGTTAGAAAATTGAAATTTGGCTTCACTTGACTTCTAACTACAAACTGTTATTGCCCAGTCATCATCTGAACCTAATGACGAGGATGAGACCAAGACACTTCGTTCCTATTAAAATACTTCTATTCTCCACTCTCCGCCAAAATTTTGGAATATAATTTCTTTTGTAAATCCCAATAGTCTAACGGTGTGTAGCGAGTTTTTGTTTTATTTATCATTTGGTATCGTAGCGCTAACTTTATTTTATTTTATGGTAGAGAACCTGGTAACTTAGTTAGTAGCTAAGACACTCCGTTCACGTTAAGACACTTTTGTTTCCCAATTTTCGCCGAATTCTCGAGGTGTTGCTTGTAAAGTGGTAGAACTCTACGAGCCTCTTTTACCCCGTTACCAGAGCACTGAAATGAAAATTCAGTATACAGCTAAATAAAATTGGAGAACGAAGTGTCTTAACACTAAATTTCCTTGCTTATGAGGCTGTTTAAAAATAAAACGAGAAAGAAATATATATTTAAATAATTTTTATCCAATCTGCATCCTAGCTTAAACAACTAACTGACATAGTTTTAGTATATTACAAGTGAGCATGACACAGAATAATTAATTGTATGTTACTTAGTTAAGACGTAAATCTATTAAGTAAGATAAAGCGCCAAGACGCGGTCGGGACATGCATTCAACTATAATGTATGGAGTTTGTATATTATTATATAAAACACTAGCCTTAGTGTTAAAACACTACGTTTCCATTAAGACACTTCCGTTCCCATTTTCCGCTGAATATTTGAGGTATTTTGTGTTGAGTGTTGGATCTCAACGCCGCGTAGGACGGCACTGTGAGAGGATTTCTCTTAATTTCTACGGAATTGTATTTTGTATGCTAAGAAAAAAGAAAAGAAGTTTGAGGAAAGTACAAAATTTTGGTACTTACCCCATTAAATACTATTGGGGTAAGTGGCATAACAAGTATATATTATTAGTTTTTTTTATAAGAGAAAAATAAAAAATCTACGTCAATTTACTGTTCTTGTCGAGCATATATTTTTAAGACGGCTTTTTTACATTATGTTCAGGTTTTTTTTAAGGTTTACGGTATCTAAAAAAACCTGAATCTGAACCTTTTCCTTTTACGGAAAAAATAAAGGATGTTGTCCGTCCATCTGTCTGTCCATCTGTTTGGCAATAGCTTTTATCTTAGGAACGCTTGAAGATATCGAGTTAAAAATCAAACTATGTACTCAGATCTACGGTCTTTGAGTTCCTGAAAAAAACATATTTTTAAAAATAAATAACTTTGATTTATATAACACAACATATGTAATTCGATTCTATAAAGGGAATCAAATTTAATAGGATACTTCAGGTTGACCTAAATAAAATTTGGTACCTAACACAACCAGGTAGCCTACAAATGAAAACAAGGCAAGGCAAAATTCGGTAGCCAGGTTTTTATTGTTGATGAAACCCTCGGTGGGAGAGACCAACTCGCGCTTGCCCGTTTTATTTCTATTGACTTCGTCTCCATAATAGATATATCGTATTGCATGGCAAAACCAAACTCAAATCAAAAATCACATCACGCTACAGAAACATATGTTTTAAAAATGTTAAACTTTTACAAATATTTTAAGTCTAAACATGTAACAAATACGCCAAAACGGCAATAAAAAACATATTTTTACATAGGTATATTAAATATGTCATAAACCAAAAATGTTTATTCGATTAACCACCTGTCAGATAAACATGGCAGCTAATAAACTACTTACAAATCAAGATAAATAAATGATTGTAATGAATAGACGTTAACAACCTTGCTTGCACGATTTTTTTCTTCTTAGATTCACGCTGTATCCCGCACATAGCAGGGTAAATAGAGGGAACCTGGGAATATATCATTCTCTCGAGTAAACATCGATATTAACCACTGTCTGTCTTGTCATAGTGCTGTGACTGCTTTAAAAAAAACTCTTGGAACAGTTACCAAGAATCAGAATTTATAAATAGAATCTTTATTCAATTATATTTTCTGAATATACAGCTTAAGCCTTAAGCTTTTAGCCAAAGAAAGAAGAACTTTAGAGCCAAACAAATTCTAATTGTTATACGATTCAATACGTCTTTCAGTGGAACTCCATTGAAATTGTAGCATTTAAGAGAGTCCATCCATTCATTGACTTCTTAAAAACGTCGCGATCTGTTTAAACGATACTAAAGGCGAAGATGCCACATCGTTAGCATTAAGTATTTTTAAAGATTTTTTTATTATTTAAGCGATTCTAAGCGATAATACCAATTTAGAGTATAATAGAGTTGTGTTTAGACCGTCGAGGGGAGCATCTGACTGTGAACGTGATGGTTGCGTGTTCGATTATCAATCGAAGAATTTAATTTTTTTGTTATTCTGTCTGGTGACAAGACAAAGTGCAGAATGCCGCATGTATAACGTTACGTTGTAGTTATACGCAATGTTTCGAGAATCGAGTGCAAATCGGGAAACGGAGTGTCTTAATCCTAGGTTCCCTCTACTTACCCTGTTTACCACAGGTTACAGCGTGAATCAAAAAAAATATATACATATTACACTAATTTAAATACATTCAGAATTCGGTGGAAAGTGGGGAACGGAGTATCTTAACATTAGGTTCCCGTGCTTTCCTATTCTGCTGTGTGCGTACAGCATGAAGCTTATATTTTAATATTATATTACGTATAAAGGTGCAAAAAAATGTATATAATGATAAACAAATATTAATAACTATATATCAGCAATATATAAAACAAACGTTTCCATTTCCTGCTTTTAACATCTGTCGAAACTTATTTGCATGAGCAGAGCTGTAAATGGACCGAAAATATTCTGAATTCTCATCTTGCTTTGTACTGTCACTGCGTTTGTTGGATGTGGCATATAATTATGAATATATTTTTTTTATATTTTTGTATTTCGTTGGTATAATATATAAGTATAGTGACTATTCACTCCGCTGTTCTGTTTAATATTTCTGAATAGACATTGCGCTATTAGGATTAGATTTTTATTGTTTTAGCTTCACGCTGTATCTGATATATAGTATATATAAATGTAAAAGTATAGTATATGTAAAAGATGTTAAGTTTCGAAAATTTGGTATTGTTAACGTTGTATATAGGCGCAGATCATCATGTAATGCTATTATTGTTTAGAAAATATTAAATAGTTGTCTGTCTTCCGTCCATGAATAAGAATATATTATCTAAATAAAGAAATAGATTTTTTTTTATATATTAAATCGTTAAGTATTTTTTTTAAACGAAGAAAAATTGGAGCCAGTCATGTTGCAGGGGAACAAGCTTGCGACTGTATGCGCTACGGTTGTGGGTTCAATATTGAGTATTAATAATTTATTGTAAAAATGAAATATTTTATTTCAATGTTCTCCCTGCTAACGAGACACAGCGCAGCGTTGAGTTCCGCCACTCAACATGCAACAAAGTTATATATGTTTATAGTATGATGTACACTACAATCGAACATAGTGATTTTTTACATTATAATATATTTAAATACTTTAGTCCATTTTATAAGTGGGAATTGAACCTACTATCTTCACTGCTAAAATCCGATACTAACAAATTACGTTATATATCTAATATATACAGTTTTTTAATCAAAACTAATCTCGTTATTTAAAGAGAGCCGAACTACGTTAACAAATTTAAAAAAATAGTTTCTTGAAAGTTATTAGCTATACTTTATCGAAAGTCTCGATCGACCATCAATCACTGGCTGCCGTTTGCAATCACATTTATATAGATACAGTATTAGTTGAGACTAATCGTATTTTCTAAAATATATTTTAAAAGCAGTTGTGGCACGGTGACACAGGGTGCTTCTGTAAACGTCAATGCTCTGAATTCTATTCCCACTCGGGGGAATGAATATTATTTAATAATATTTTAATTTCTTCGTTCTGGTACCCAAGCATAGCGCGGCGTCGACTTCCACCACTTAACGCGCAATTCTTTAAACATTCGATGGAAAATGGGGAGTGGAGAATCTTAACACTAGCCTCCTGTTGCCTACTGAATAAAAAATATTTCGTAACAGTAAACGTGTAATTTTGTCATGAGAATTGCTTTCTGGTTTCTGTATAACTTATAATTCTAGTCAAATGGGCATAAATTTTACCTGATTGGAAATGAATGGAGCTTAATGCACGGCATAAGACAAAATACGGATTTTCTTTTTCCAAACCTAAAAGCAAAATAAAAGGGATCAAATCAAGCTGAATCTTACAACTTGCGCCGAAACAGTAGAATGCAGTAGGAACAAAAAATATTTTCTTCGTTACTAAATTATAAGCAGACAACGCACAGACAAACCTACTAGTTGCTATCTAAAAAGTTAGCATTTGGCAGGTAGATTAGTTAAAGAGTATAGGGGAGCACTAAGAGAGAGTTTCTCAAAATTCATATTCGAACATAAAGAAACAAAATGTTCTGGTTCGCGTCTTAAAGCCTACGCAAATAAATTGAGGGTGTCGTCAATTCTTTTAGCTGCATACTGTATCCTGCACATAACAAGGTGGATAGGCAGAGGGAACCTGGAAACCTATTGTTAAGACACTCTGTTCCACTGTCCGCCAAATGCTGGAGGCATTGAGTATTGAGTGTCCTAACTCAACGCTGAGCGTAACCAGAGCGAGAAAAATAAAACTATTAAATATTTAATTTCTTCGATAGGGAATCGAACCCACAGCCTGTTGTATTTACATGCGTCGACTGCGCCACGACTGGCCTCTATCACTAATTCACGTACAATATAGTAGAATTGCTGTCTTATTTCTACTAAAATCTCAAGATTTAGGTTCCCATTAACTATGAATGTTTACTTGCGTAACACATTCTACATTTGCAGCGTATGCAAAAGAATTTCAATAGTTGAATTTCTTCGTTGGAACTATTTGAGGCAAATTCTTGAAGTTGAATACGACAAAATGCCGACGCCATTATACTTCGCGGGAAGTTCAGAGCGGAAGTATTAAGCCTTTCACATATACATAATATCTGAATTCACTGAGTTTAAAAGCGTTAGTAATTTTGTGTGAAAGGAATGATATATTTTTTGTTATTTCAGGCTTACAGCATGGTAGAGAACCTGGTGTTAAGACACTCTATTGAGATAGGCGGGTTAAATGACGGAGCTCAACGCCGCAGTTCGTCTAGCGAAGTAGAGAAACGACAATAACTTATTTAATGCTGTTGGTACAGGCTCAATCTCGATGATTATTTTTAAACTTCTTATATTTTTCCCCTGCAGTTGACGAAATTCAGCGTTAAATTGCGCACTTAACACACAAATTAACTCGAAATTTGGGCGAAAATATGGAGAGCTTAGGCTTGATGTGGTATAGTATCGTGTGTAGAGTGGTGGAACTGAACACATTGCCAAAACAACAAAATTTAAATAATTCCATGCTCCGAGTTGAAATTGAACACATTACCATCGCGTCACACTCAGACGCCATACTACACCACAATAGCCTCTTTATATCTCTTAGTTTATTATTTTTTTTATTTTTCTCTATAAAACAAATTCTTCTTTAATCTACTCAAAGTAGCATCCCAACAAAAAACCTTTTATTATAAATGTCATTGTATAAACTTCTATTATATTATATAAGTAAGTAAACTAAAAATTCCCACCGACACGTCCTTCAGGCACTCCATTCTGAACCATCGCTCAGCGTCGGGGACATTCCACTTTGAATTGGAAGGCTGAATCGTTATTTTGTAACGCCGCGTCATCGGGAAGTTGGTGGCGTGACTAGCAGTATAGGCATAATTGAAGTTTGTTATAGCTTGTGTGTATGTTTATTTTTCTTATTTTTTTATAGCTTCATGCTGTATCCCGCACACAGCGATAGGGAACCTAGTGTTAAGACATTCCGTCCTCCACTTTCTATCGAATTCTGGAGACATTGCGTGTTGAGTGGCAGAACTCAACCCCGGGCTTTGCCTCGACACCAGAACGAAGAACTGGAAATTTAAATTTAAGTAAATATTTCATCTCTTCGAGTGAGGATCAGACCCACAACCAGTCGATTTACAGTCACACTTTGTGCCGCTGCGCCACGACTGGTCTCAATTGGCCTTAACAGAGCATTATCGACCAAATTCAGTTAATTAAGCCAACAATTTTATTCTACAAAAAAGTTTTACTCCTCAAAATCATTTTTTTCAGCTGCATGCTGTCTCCCTAGTATAATAGGGTAGGCATAGGGAACTTAAAAACCTAGTGGTACCTAAACCTAGTAGCGGAACTCAACGCCGCGTTTTGCCTAGTAACCCGACCAAAAAAATGAAAATATCAAGTATTCCATTCGACCGTGTGCAACAATTAAAAGAACCTACAACCGTTCAAACCGCCAGAATCCCTGCGCCACGACGGATTCCTCCTCCTCCTCCTCCCGAAAAAAAACAAAGCATATTTGGACGTTGCACAGTAGTTGCAGTGGTCTCTTAACAATCATCACTCCAGGTGTACAAAGTTCCACAGCATCCCAATTTAAACTGCAATACCTACCGTCGAGCGGTGCACTGGCGGCTACAAATTCTACAAATGGAGTACCAAGTTGGACGAACTGAACATTTTTACACAATTTTGCCGTTGTTATAGCTTCCATTTTGTTAGGCTTTCGAGTTCGGTTAATTTTTATTAAAATTACTGTTAACTGTCTCTTGAATTAGAATATGTTAGCTAAATAAATAAATATATTTTAAATAAATAGGTATATATAAAGAAAAAGCGAGATGCATTTCAGCATTTTCGTTGTGGGTTCGATTCCCACTCAAGGAAATTAAATATTTAATATTTTGATTTCCTTGCTTTGGTAAAGGGGCAGCGCAACTTTAAATTCCTTAACTGAAAACGCAATACCTTCCAAATTCCTCTTCCGTTCTTTACTTTTAAAGTTATATTTAAATAATTTAGTCTATTCTATTCTATAAGCCAGTAAGTGGGAATTAAACCCATTATCATCGCTGCTTAAATCTGATACTATCAAATTACATCAGTATATATATTTTATATAGTTTTATAAGCAAAACTAATCTCGTTATTTAGAGGGAGCCGAACTAAGTTAACAAATTAAGAAAGATCGTTTCTTGAAAAGTTATTAGCTATACTTTATCGAAAGCCTCGATCGACCATCAATCACTGGCTGTCGTTTACAATCACATTTATATAGATACAGTATTAATTGGTACTAATATATAGTATCTTTTAAAATATATTAAAAAAAAAAACGATTGAGAGGAAGAAGGCTGTTGATATAAACGCGTCGTTCGGGGGTTTATTCCCACTCGGGGGAATAAATTGTTATTTTTATATTTAGAAAATATTATTTTCTTCGCTCTAGTATCAAAGCAAAGCGCGGCGTTGACTTCCGCACTTAACACGCAATGCCTCAAAAATTCGATGGAAAATAGGAAATGGAGAGTCTTAACACTAGGCTTCTTACCTACTGAGAAAAAAAAGATTTCATAACAGTGGTGTTGAGTTTGATTCCAAGTGGTTCTAATTAACAATAAACTTGTAATTTTTGTATGAGATGGCTTTATGGTTTCAGCCTAACTTATAATTATAGCACGAATGGGCATATTTTTTACCCGACTAGAAAAACGGAAGGTTATGTATGACTGTAGTGCGTTTGTATGTATGTATATAATATATCCGTTCCTTGTTCGCTTGTATGTTCCCTTATAACTATTAAACCAGTGAATCGATTTTGATAAATAATACGTTGTTGGATTATTCTTGATGGCGCAAGTGTTATTAGATATATTAATTTAGTTTTTGCAGTCAGGGCAAAAACATCATTTAGTTTTATTTTTCATTATTTTTACCTTCTACACTAATAATAATTCTTCATGTTTTTCAAAAAGTAATAAAATAGAATTCTTTTTTATTTATATATATTTTTTTAACTTTATATATGAAAATTTAATATCAAGAACACACTCTAGTATCTTGTAAAGTTTAAATTGTGCACTATATGAAAACAACAAACGCACAAGCCATGTTAAGGAATATGACAGACGTCTAAGAATTTCCTCTGAGACTGTCTAGTTTTGCGCGATGTTTCTCTTTCTTGTATAACATATTATCCAATATATATGAAAACTAGCGGCCTTCGCGCAGCTTCGCCCGTTTGAACTGTATGAATCTTTATTTGATATTATTTAAGTGAATTTGGGGAAAATTATTTGTTTATTTTAGTATAGGAATACATGTTGTATATAGTTATTGAAATCTTTTGAGGTTTCATTCGATGTTGGTCGAAAAATTTCATAACTATCAAGATAGGTGGTTGGTATTTGTGGACGATAAACGCGGTTTTTCATACATAAATCCCGATCCCATCGGAATTCCGAAATAAAAGAAGCCTATATGTTGCTCCGCAGCTCCTTTTTTCAGTGAAACTTTCATAAACATCAGGTTAGCTATTCTAGAGATTATCTCGGTCAAACGTTTTCTGTTTCACAGACAATAAATTTATAATATAATAAAATAAATAAATCAGCTTCATGCTGTATGCCGCACACAGCAGGGTAGGCAGAGGGAACCTACTATTAAGACACTCCGTTCCCCACTTTCTGCCGAGTTCTGGAGGCATTATGTGTTGAGTGGCAGAACTCAACGCTGCGCTTTGCCTCGACACCAATGCAAAAAAATGGAAATATAAGTTTAAGTAAATATTTCATCTCCTCGAGTGGGGATCGAACCCACAACCAGTCGGTTTTACAGTCATACTTTATGCCCCTGCGCCATGACTGGCCTCAAAAAATAATAATTGTTTATGTTTAAGTATATAGACACTTAATAAACCACGGTTATTTTGAAATCTCAGATAGATAGGTACTTCAATTTTCTTTATATGTATAGATCTATATATAAATTGATACCATTTTGGCGCAGCGGCACATGCTGTAAGAACGATAGTTGTGGGTTTGATTCTCTGCGGAATTAAGTTCCGCTGCCGAACTCGCAATTCGAAAATTGAGCGGCAAGTGGGTTCGAAGTGACTTAACACGAGGTTCCCTCTGCGTCTGCCTACTCTACTGCGAAATACAGACTATATAAAAAATAAAGATTTTAACTAATTTAATTTTTGTTAGTTTTAATCATAAAGTGAATATTTTATTACGCGGAATGGCCGCGAGATATTTTTAACAAGCTAATGAAATAATAGTCATGTTTATTCATTTCGGAATTTTACACTGACACCGAAATTTTAAATATTTTGTTTTCATTTTCGTAAGTATTGATTTATCATTTATTTCTTCTATTTTATTGTATTACATATGTATATCTAGCCGTGAGGATCAGGTCAGTTATGGCGTAGGGGTACAGAGTGTAACTGTGAACGCGATAGGTTGTGGGTTCCATATCCAATAATAATTTAATATTTACTCTGATGTGGAGACTCTGGTGTTCAGGCAAAGCGCGGCGTTGAAATCCGCCACTCAATAAGCAATGCCTCAAGAATACGGCGGAAAGTGGGGAACGAAGTGTCTTAATAAGGTTCCCTATACTTACCCTGCGGTGTGCGGGATACACGTGACGCCAAAAAATGTATTATATAATATTCCAAAGTAATTCTTTTTTTAGATGAAGAGGTAAAACTTTCCGTTCTCTTCGATTTTTTGTATTATCTATATATATAAAAGGACTTGTGCTGACTGACTGAGGTAAGACGCGCGCAGAGCCGTAACCGCTGATGGTAGAAACGTGAAATTTGGGCAGATGTTTATTTTCATATTCTGAACATCCACTAAGAAGGGAATTTGAAAAATTTTAAAAAAAATAGGGGAAATAGGGGTTGAAAGTTTGTATGGAAAAAAATTTTAATCTGTACCGATTTTTATAAAATTTGAAATTCAGACTGTTAAAAATATTTTATTGATAATTCCTAATAAGCGGGCGAAGCCGCGCGCGCCCTCTAGTAGAGACTATAAAAAAATAAGTATTTGACCATTGGGGTCTCACAAATTTCGTACCTACAGCTGCTTTCGTGGAACCGCTATGTTTAACTGTAAAAACGATGGTTGTAAGTTCTATTCTCTCTTGACGACCCAGTTTTAATACACTCCATTCCCCATATATGTCTTATTTTCGAGACAACGTATTGAGTGACGGAACTCGACGCCGCGTTTTGTCTTATTATCAGTGCGAAGGAATGATGTGTTATTTTCATTCCTCTGCCTACCCTTGCTATATGAAAATTAAAAAATAATATAAGAGCGCTATCTCATAAATGTTAGAAATATCGAAAACACACTAAACGAAAATTTATTATCAATTTGCCCAATACTAATAAAATGTAAAAAACTAAGACAATTTTAAAAGTTGGCTAAAATGTAAAAAGTATATATAAAAACCGACATGAGACCGTCAAGTGCACTAGAAATGGCCGGAGTCCGGACAACCAACCGCAAAAAATATATTGGAAAAAATTTTGTTAACTTAAAAATGAAATCCACTACTCTTCAAATAAGTAGATATTATTTGTTTTTAAAGATTTTATTCTATCAAAGAATTTAATTATGGAGACACGGTTGTTATGGGTTTGGTACCCATTCGGGGAAATTATTATATTTATATTAATATAATTTATTGTCAATTCCTATTAGTAAGAATAAATCTCGGCGTTGAGATCCGTCGTTTAATACACAATGCCTCCTTGAATTCGGGAAAGTGAAGAACGGCGTGTTTTGACATTACCCTGCTATACTGCATAAATGTAAAGCCAAAAAAAAAAAAGTTTTGACTTTTTTTACCTAACAAATATTTTTAAAAATATAGTTCCAACATCTTAATCAGTTAAACATAACATATTAATAGTTTGTGACAACTTCTTGTAAAAGTTTTCAATTGAAATTGAAAAAAATGGATATGACCCGAAAAGGAAAGCGTTAATAAATCAATCAACTTCATTTCATCTGCTAAGTGGATCCAAATGGAGTGGCTTCTGAAGTTTTGAGTAAAAAAATTGAAATATCTTCGATACGAGGAGAATTATTTGAGGCCAGTAGTGTCGCATGGGGCACAAGAACACTCTTGTGCCCCATGCGACACTACTGGCTGTAAGCATGACAGTTTGTGTCTCAACACGAAATGTCTCCAAAATTCTGTGGAAAGTGGAGATGGAGTGGAGTGGTATATGCGAGGATAAAGCGTAAAGCTATAAAATTAATATAAAAATTATTTAAAATTGAATAAATGTTTATTTTAAGCGTAATAACATAGCATTAAGCGTAGTAACATTTTATATTAAAAAAATATACACCAAAATTTATAAATGTATGTAACTTATCAAACAAAACGTATATTAACATGTTCAGTAAACATAATTTCATTGCTTCAAAATGTGAAATTTTTTTCTTTTCTTTATAATTTGATATTAAATTTGATTTAATAAAAAGAATAACGATGTAATGTAGACAAAAAAATATTTTATAAAAAAAATAATATTAGAAGCCGTCGTAGCACGGAGCACAGCGTCAAATTGTAAATTCGATGGGTTCGATTCTCATTAAGTGTTTTAATTAATTTCATTTTATCGCTCTGATCGCAAGAACAAGCACGGCGTTGAGTTCAGCCAATCAACACAGAGTATCTCAACACTAAGTTCCATCTGCCCACTCTAATATACGGGAAAAAGCGTGAAAATCACGCGAGTGAAGCCACGAACACGATACTAGTATCAAATAATTGAAACGTCGGAAACCTATTGTTTTTCACTTGAACAAGCCTGAAATACAAAAGTTGATTCAGAATAAATCCTGACAAAATATTGTGTTTCCTGTAACACAAATAGCGTATACGAAATGCCACTGCGAAACCAAGTTTTGTTATCTTTACATGAAACATCGACAATTCATTCGTTCTACATAGTATGTACCTATTCTATACTATCCCCAGTTTTGTAAGGATTCAATGAAACGGGAGGGAGGGGACGGAGTCTCTTAATACCAGGTTCCCTCTTCCTACCCTTTTGTGTGCGGGATACATCGTGAAGCTGATTTATTTGTTTTTATTGGAGGCCGGTCGTGGTGCAGAGGCACAAAGTGTGACTGTAAAATCGACTGGTTTTGGTTTCGATCTCCACTCGAGGAAATTAAATATTTATTGAAATTTATATTTTCATTTCTTCGCGTTGAGTTCCGCCACTCAGCACGCAATGCCTGCGGAATTCGGCGGAAAGTGGGGAATGGAGTGCCTTAACACAAGGTTCCCTCTGCCTACCAACTGAGTGGATATTACTCTAATTATTCCACTCTGTAAAAATAAATCATGATTTAAAATTAATGACGGAAATAATACTCAAGTACATGTATTATTTTGTTATGCTGATTAACAATATACTATATAGGCTAGTCGTGGCGCAGCGGCACAAAATGTGTCTGTAAAATCGACTGGTTGTGGGTTCAATCAATTATCACTCGAGGAGGTGAAATGCCTCCAGAACAGTTTCCGCCGGAAATTGGGGAACGGAGTGTCGTAATAGGTTCCTTCTGCTCACCCTATGTGCGGGATACTACAGCGTGAAGCTGTGGAACGAAGTGCAATATAAGATTAAACTGTGGAATTACTGTTTTATTAGATCTATTATTTAATACAGAACATGAACCAATATTACCTAGATTAATAAGAAGAATAATTATTACGTGAAAAACTTTTTATGAATGGTTCAATGGTAAATGGATAACTTTAACAGATTATAAAGTTCAGATTTTCTTTTATACTAATGTACTTTAAATGGTTTATGTGAATGGCTATGGAGGAAAAGTATTATGAGAGCACTAATAAAATAAAAAACACTTTTACAATGTGCTTTAAATTTTAAGATATTGTAGAAAATATCGCTCATATCTGTCAAAGTTACCCAGATTGACTATATATATACATATATTAGTTGCTAATAATATTAAATTGTCTAACTAATATATATTATATTAGCATATAATGTCACGCTCATTTGCAGACGCCAATGCCGTGAACGCCATCTAAATCCTATTGAAACTAAACCGCATGCGTTCCATTGTTACTTTAACTTATAATATTATTTGAATTTAACTGAGTGTATTTTTATAAATTATAAGTTAGACTAACATTTACAAGAAAATTAAAATATTATATATTTTTAGTTATATACTTTCTCTCTAGGGTGATGAGAGAACCTAATGTTAAGACACTCTATTCTCTATTTTCCGTTTGTTTTCTAAGACAATGTGTGTAGCGGAATTCGAGCCCACAACCTCCAAGTTTACAACCACACGCTGTCCCGTTGCACCACGATAATTAAAATGTATAAAAATCTTTATTTCTGTTTTATAACATCGTACATTTCCTAAGTCTAATAATAATAGGTATGTCATTTAATTTTCTGTTCCTAAGTCGGTAAATGGGGAACGACCATACAATCCTTAGTTATTTCTAGATATCGGATTATATGCATTTGCATGTTTGCAAATGCAAACCCATATAGTTCTATATTAGTAGCGTTATAGCATATTTTAACATTTTTTCATTGATAGTGCTTATTTCAGTAGTTACGTGTACGTATATACACGTAACTAAAGAATTTAAATACAATTTTGTTTAAAAATCCCAGTTTTGAAGGGATAAAGAAAATTTATGCATTTATCAACGGCATCGGATAAACTCTGCCTGAGGAGATTTCTGCAGAAATGGCGCCATATTTTAAAATTTTGTCTGGTAACGTCAGTTGATGTTGAAAGATCATTCAGCCTTTAAATTAATATTAAGTGATATATGTCACAAGTTTACTGCAAAAAACTTGGAAAAATATGTTGCTGCTTGTTGTCTCAAGAATCAGCTTCACGCTGTATCCCGCGCATAGCAGAGTTGATAGGAAGAACTTATTATTAAGACACTCCGTTCTCCACTGCCGCCGAATTCTGGAGGCATTGCGTGTTGAGCGGCGGAACTCAACTCCACGCTTTGCCTTGACACCTTGATAATAAATAAATTAAATTCTTGTAATTTATCGTTTATTGTTTGTAATATATGATTAAATTTACTGTGAATAAATGTAAATTTTAATAATAAATGTTCTTTTGATTGTGCATATTTCGCCCTTTTTTGTGCATTTGGGTATTTTGATACTGTCTACTAACCCGATGTCTAGTTATTACCTGTTGAAAAATGAGCGAAGCCACGGAAAAATGCTAGTTATATTATTAAATGTTAGAAAAAAATATAGCTGGCGTGTTTCTTGATATAAAAGAATAAAATACATAAAAGATTAGATTCGGGGCAATTATTAAAAAAAGTTGTTAATTGCCCCAAATCGGGGCACTCATCTTGTTTTGAAGTTTAATTAGCGTCTGGAGATTCGTACTTTAAAATATGAAAAATATATTTTAAATTTTCAAACAATTTTATGAGTAATTGAGGATGGTAGAGTTTTATTCCTTTTTTGTTTAATTTTATGTAGTTTCCTGTTTTTGCATTTAGTAGGATAGGCAGAGGGAGCCTAATGTTAAAACATTCCGTTCTCCACTTTCCGCCGAATTTTTAGAGGTAATGTGTTTTGAATGGTGGGATTCATAGCCGAGAAGTAATCATTCGTTTTCCCGAATGAGCATCGAATTCAAAACAGTCGCGTTACAGTCAAACTCTTGTGCTCCTGCGCCACGACGGCCTCTGCTTTTTAACGTTACTCTAAAAAAATAAAATCGGTCAAAGGTCCAATGACAATTTTTGTGTTGAATAATTGATTTTTCGAGGATTGCTATAAACATGATGGTAATCGAACCGATGTGACCCATTGTGTCAGAGGCCAGAGTTAACCCCGGCACTTAGAATGTGGCTTGTGTCATGCATATACACAGCTCTTGTTATTTTATTTCAACAGGCAGGTGAACCCCACACTCTGTATAACATTGTATTAAAGTTTTTTTCTCAGCTTCACGCTGTAACCTGTAGCCACCCGTAGCCAGCCGTGCCATGTAGGCATTCCGCTTTCCATCCATCCAGTAGTTAAACACTGTATTTCCTAAGGAACCTAGTGTTAAACACTGTATTTCAAAGTCAAATTGTTTTATTTAAAATAAGAAGTTACATGCTTAACTTACTTGGAAGTCAAATAACTTACCACCAGTTTACTAAAGTTAATACCTCAGGCCTAAAAAGAACCGGCGCAGGAAACTCAACGGGACTTTTTTTTAAATTTTGTACGAATATATATTTACTTATTTGTGACAATGATATCTTTGGTAATAACTTTTAACACACAAACGTCTTCTCACAATTTTTTAAAATCGTGATATAGAAAATTCTTTGATGTTTTTTGGAATCCTATTGTAAAAGCGTACACATCGTTCTATAAAAAACTAGAGGGCGCGCGCGGCTTCGCCCGCTTATTAGGAGTGAATTCTAAAAAAACCACGAAACACGTGTTCAATAAAATATTTTTAACAGTCTAAATTTATTTTTTTATAAAAATCGGTGGCAATTTAAAGATTTTTCCATATAAACTTTCAACCCCTTATTTGAACCCTTAGGGGGTGAATTCTTAAAAACCATGAAACACGTGTTCAATTAAATATTTTTAAGAATCTGAATTTCAAATTTTATAAAAATCGGTACAGATTAAAAAAAAATTCCATACAAACTTTCAACTCCTATTTCATCCCTTTAGGGTTAAAATTTTTTAAATTCCCTTCTTAGTGGATGTCCAGAATATGAAAATAAACATCTGCAAAATTTCACGTTTCTACCATCAGCGGTTACGGCTCTGCGTGCGTCTTACCTCAGTCAGTCAGCACAAGTCCTTTTATATATATAGATTACGAATTCGATGCAATCTAGTTATAACAGCTGCTGCTGCGGACTGAGCTAAGTGTATTTACCAATCCATTTATATGAGGTCCCCACTGTAACTTGGAGTCAATGATGATACCTAGAAATACCATAGAATCGACATGGGCTCACCATTAAGTAAATCGGCTTAAACAATTTTCATGTTAGGTGTTCTGAAAATTATACATTTAGTTTTTTTACTATTCAATAGTAAGTCATTAACACTGAACCAATATACTAATTTACGATTTGTTGTGAAAATTAGAAAGTATTTTAATATATTTAGAATATATGTGTAATGTAATGTTATATAGCCTATAGCACTTCTGAAGAATCCATACAAAACAAAAACAATGTAAATCCGACCAGTACATCCAGAGATCTTAGCGTTTAAGCAAACAAACAAACTCTTCCGCTTTATTATATTAGTATAGATGATTAAAAAAAATCGTCTTCATTTGAAGAATTTTTAATAATTTTTATAATTATTTTCATAATCCATTCACAGTCACACTGGATCACACTTAAAAATATAACCTAACCTTCAAAATTATAAAGATACGGGCAACCCTCTAAACTGTATACTATACTAAATAACAGTGAAATTAGTTAACTAGGACGCAAGACCATACTAATTGCTTCATCAAGAGCGAGTTAAACACTTTCCTTAGCCTATCATTTGCATAGGACAATAGAGCTCTTAGCCCAACTTCTTCAGAGTATACTATGTCAGTAGTTTTGTCTCTTCAATATACGTTTAAGGTAAATATTTTATTATTTTCTTATATTAACATATTGGGGTCGTTGTGGCCGTCGTTATAAACGCGGAAGGTTTCAGTTCGTTTCCCAATCGACAGAATTAATTATTTTCATTTGCTCTGGTCGGCAGTGTTAAGTTCCGCTATTTAACACGCTATCTTTTATAGTAATTGCAGAATTTTTATATATTCTTCGCTATAAACTGGTCCAAAATGTTCAAGATAAAATTGTTTGTGTTCCAGTGGTATGGTTAGAACGCCATAAGCAAGAAAAGGACAGAACAGAACAGAGATAAAATTATTATCATATGTTTTGCAATTTCACGTAATTTTTCCGTTACAGCAGAGATAAGAGTGCCTTAACACTAAGCTTAGTGCCAACGCCCTCTGTTGTCTACTTTCACTAATGTATAGTTTCCGCTCAAATTTTCGAGACATTCCCTCTCATGTCCATTGCCTATATATGAATAGTGGTGCTCAACGCCACGCTTTGTCTTTTATTACCAGAGCAAGGACGTGAAACTAATTCTTTCCCACTAGCAACATCGAACCCACGACCGTCGCGCTTACAATCAGATACTATATTTTATAAGAAATTAAAGCCAAAAGCATAAAATATTCATAGATCAGATTTATGAAGATATTTGTTTTCCTAAAAACAAGATGTTTAAAAACTCCCGTTCGAGTGGCAGGGAGGCGATAAATCAATCAACGTTATTTGATTTAAAACCTGCTAAGTGAATAACTTATTGGGGCCGACGAAATTAATTCGGATTTTTTTTGGGGGAATTCGTAAAAGTAAAAGTTTGTGATTTGTAAGGTTTAGACTTGGCGTTATTTTTAAGTTTTTTTTTTCTTTTTCTTCGTTGTGTTTTCATTTATTTTATTTTTGCATATTTATAACATCTTGTGAACTGTATACAGCATAAAGTAGGACATGTATACAATTTTTTTAGCTTCTCGCTTTCTCGCATGTAACAAGGCAGAGAGAATCTAGGAACCTAGTGTTAATATTTTAACCCTAGGTTCCTCCTCTTTTCGCCGAATTCCAGAGACATTGCGTGTTGAGACGAAATTCAAGTTGAATTGAGGTCAACATCGCGATTTTTTGTTCAAACGTCGTGCTTTGTTGTAGTTTTTTTTAAATAGAAATATTAAAATATCCTCGGATGGAATTGAACCCACAACCTGCGGCGGTTATAGTCGCATGCTTGCGTGCTCCTGTGCCATAACTGGCCTCAATGTATGCTATCTATACGAATCTTATGAAACAGAAGAGGGTGTTTGATTGAAATCACCAATCTTAAAAACTATTGGTTCGAATCGAAGAAGAAATAGATTTTTTCTAAGAATATATCTAAGAAGATTTTAGGCTATCCCACGTTAATCGTATCATTGTGATCACTGAGCCTGCGGCTAGAGATATCTTGAGTATTTCGAATGCATTATATTATGTACATAGACATAGACAATCCGGAATCAAAAATATTTTTATATATTTATTAGCATAATCTATTAAAAACGAAAAATATATTATATATCGTTTTAATAAGGCACGTACACAATCCAAAAGAATTATAAATTGACCTAATTAAAACTCAACTAATATTCATTACTTTGCATGTTGAGTAAAGAAGACAACACAGTGTTAATTCACTTTATTCTATATAAAATTGCGGAACTCAACGTCGCACCATATTAAGAAAATTAAATTAAATTAAACTTTAACACTTTCAAATTTTACTATGATTGAGCACTTCCAGTATATTAGGATAGAAACAAAGATATATCACAGTATAAACCAGAAGTAAAGTACATTAAAGTAAATTTTATAGTGACTTTAAATTTAAAGTGACGCCATCGCCATGTAAAGGCTTACATCGTATCCAACTAAGGCAGTTTCACACGAGCGCTCATTAGCAGGCGGCGCAGGTTGCCTTAATGTCTTCATCCGGCAACTATCTTCTGAAATTTATTGTTGGTTCGGCTTTAAATTTGAAAAGTAATTGTAAAAATATTTCTTCTTCGATAGTAAATTATGTGCTGAATGATCAATTTTACTCTTATTTTTTTAGACCGTTCTCGTGTTTTGTGACAGCGTCTTAATATAAGCGAAATGGCTGTGGGTTTGATACCCATTCGGAGGAATCAATTATTTTTATTTAATGGAAGGAACGTGGTGAAAACATTATCTTAAGATGCGTTAGAAAAAGTCATTACCAAGGCATTCCAAACATTTTTTTTTACTCTACCTTCAATTCAAGTTAGAATTGCGTAAAATTTTGATTTTTTATGAGAAAAACCGAGTGTGCGCGCGATGATTTTGATTTTCCTGCACATAGCAAAGGGCCGGCCACAAACACTCGTGTTACGACACTCCGTTCCCATTAAGACATTTCTGTTCCTCATTTTCCGAAAATGCCGGAGGCATGGCGTGTGGAGTGAATGAATTCAACACCGGGCTTTGCCTCGTTACCGAAGTTGGATTATTTGATTTTTCGACCGTTCTACACGTAAAATTTGCAAGATTGACACAGTATCTTAACACTATTTACTCTACTATATGCGGGATACAACATGAAGATACTGCTTATATTTAAATAAAAAAATCCCACAATATAGCCAGATTCTTGTTAATAAATCTAGGATAGGATGGTTATGTAAGTGTTACTCAATACTTGAACTAAGTTTGATCTTATCGCTGTAAACTTTGTTAAATATGTATTTTGTATGCAAAGTGAGGTTTTGTAATACACAAGTTTTAACAGCCGCTTCGAGTACATGCTCTGGTTTCATAAAATACTTCGGAAGTGATCGCGAGTTCTACTCCGAAGTTATGTTGTTATTATATTTTAATGAAGTATTTGTTGTTGAGGCCGTCGTGGCACAGTGTCCCTGCTCTACGACGGCATGGCTGGAACAGTCGGAGAAATATTTATAAATTTCATTTCTTCGCTCTGGTGACGAAGCAAAGCGCGGCGTTTAGGTCTATCACTCAACACGCAATGAATCCAGAATTTGACAGAAAGTCGGGAACGGAAGTGGTTGGTTCCCAGGTTCTGTTCTCCAAAACAATGATTTTGGACTGATTATTGACTTCGTACCAATTTCAGGATAGTAGAGCAATGGAAAGTACAACTTATCAAAGTTGACATACTTAAGTTTGTGGGTTTGAAATGTTTTTTTTTGTATGACATATTTTATTTTAATTTGTATCGTAAGTTCACACATCGTGCTAAATTCATAACCAAGGGGATAATCCACGGGTATTCTATAGAATTTCATACAAAATTTAGCAAAAACCGTATATAATTTCTCTTATCGGCTGAATGCGTAAACTTTTATTCTTAATTTTTTCTATGCTCCAAGAGACCATAGTGTTGAATATTTGATATTGTATCAGCGATCTTGAGATAAATGCTCTTGATAGACGGACAATGAAGACATACTTTAAGTTCCAATTTTTGATTTGAGGTACGGAATCCTAAAAATTAAATTTATGCTGGCAAGTGTCTATGGTGCACATCGTATAAATTAAATTAAAAACGAAATAGAAGTAAAAATGTATAAAAAAATATACTTCACGTGAAAGCCCCGAGGTGGTAATTAAAACATCGACGCGTTATTTTGCAAACCTTACGTGTAGGGTATGCATGAAAGGATACGAGCGCCTTTGTGAAGACAAAACATATTAAAATCTTAATATTTTATGTAAGTCTATTTATATTAAGATAATATTTTCGTGTGGTGTTGGCCTAATACCCTGGCCTAAGGCCTGTATGTACATCCGGTACAGGATAGGCAAAAGGAATAATAATAAATATACTTTATTGCACATTTAAAAATAGAAAAAATAGTGTTAAGACACTCCGTTCTCCTTTTTTCGAATTCTGGAGGCGTTGCGTGTTGAGTGGCGGAACTCAACGCCGCAGTTTGCTCCGGCACAAAAAGAAATGAGAAAAAAATTAAATAAATATTTCATTTTCTCGAGTGGGAATCGAACCTTTTTATTTAATGGACTTTATTGCTGATGACCTGGACTGGTTTTGACAGCGTCACCGGGCGGGGAGGGGCGAGAGTAGCTCGCCCCTGAAGAAAAATTGCGAGCTTTGATGGACGCTCGTGCGAGGGGAATCGAACCCACAAGCAGTCATATTTACAGTCACACACTAGTGTCCCCGCGCCACAACGGGCGTCTTAGCCTTATTTCAAAGTATATTTTAATTTTTTTAGTTACATAGTGGCTGATAGACAACGCCAGATGAAACTATTGGATTTATAAAGTTTATATTTGACATGTAGGTAGGTTAGGGAGTGTAGGGAAGTATGAAGAGAAGTATTGCTTGAAACTTCTACGGGAACGGAAAAAAGCGGGATTTTCCGTTTTATTTTGAGAGTTCATCATACCTTTTTAGGCAAAAAGGATCACTTCGTAGGAGATATCGAGTTGAAATTGAAAAGACAAACCATATACTCAGATCTACAGTCACGTGATGTCCTGAAAAAAATGTATTTCTATATTTACTTAAAAAATAAATATGGCCGTTTATACCGCAAAAAACGCGTATTTCGAATTCCCTTTATATCAATCAAAATGAATAGGTTACTTCCGGTTGACCTAGAAATATAAAATTTGGCAGCTAGCATCTACAGGTTAGTACTAGTTCAGAAAATAATCTAAAAATTATAGATTTCTGGTTAAATCTTAAAAATTGTAGGCTTAAAAGGGGGGCAACATTTGATATTAAAGACTCCAGAATTCGGCCGACAGTGGGCAACGCAGTGTATTAACACTAGGTTCCCTCTGTCTACACTACTATGTGCAGAATACAGCGTGAGGCTTTTTATTTAATTTTTTTAAATTATTGCTAACACCCTCCATTCTACACTTTCCGCCTAACTTATTTACTTATTTACAAAGATCTGACCGGCGGAACTTAACGCCGAATCGAAAATCTGAATATCCGAATATTGCTTTTTTATCATATTTGGACTTATTACCATTTCGGTGCAAATTCAAATTAAGTATAAAGTGAGAACTATATCCATATATTTAAAATTAATTAACTTACATATTATTCAAAGATCATTTCCTTGTCCATTATTTCCTTGTCCTGATAAGTCAAAACACAGCGTTGACTTCCACGATTTAATTAAGAAAGACTTAGATGAAAATTTCACAAGAAAAACTAAAGTAATTTCTAATTTAACGCTACCTCGATGCAGGGTAACTTTGGTAATTATAAACACATATTACTTCACAAACTTCCACTACGCGTTCAAGTTAGACTTACACGATATAACTAACTATAGAGCCTCTTTGTTTCCTTCACAAGTTTTTTTTTTACAGAACAAAAATTATAAGGCAAATATTCCATTTTAATAAATCTCCCTACAAAGTCGGTCTTGATTGTAAAAGTTGCAAAGTACCTGTGTTTATCGAATTTTTTTTAAGCATTTTTAATAACGTTACATCGTCCCGGGGGTGGAGTTCTGACGTATATTGTTTTTTATGCTTAGCAGTTAAGCAAATGTGTCTCGAAAATAGACATCACCTATTTACTTTTGTGTTTTAGTGTTAAGATACTCCGTTTTTACTATCTGATAAATTTGGAGATATTTCCAGGGTTTGAGTCACTAGATAGGGGAAATAAACTTAAGTAATTAAAGTTACTACCAGTCGTGGCGCAGCGGCACGAGGTGTGACTGTAAAACCAACTGGTTGTGGGTTCGATCCCCACTCGAGGAGATGAAATTACTTAAATTTATATTTCTATTTCTTCGCTCTGGTGTCGAGGGTAAGCGCGGCTTTGAGTTCTGCCACTCAACACGCACTGTCTCCAGAATTCGGCAGAAAGTGGGGAACGGAGTGTCTTAACACTAGGTTCCCTCTGCCTACCCTGCTGCGTGCGGGATACAGCGTGATTATTTAATTAAAGTTCAATCTATACAAACTGAACTGTATACGTGAATATTTTGGATTCTATAGTCCAAAGCAAGACATTACATTTTCTCCAACTTGATAAGAACACGCAAAACTCTTAAGTATAAGTAGACACGGTAGTTCTCTGTCGGCTTGAGGTTTTTTAAAAACAATTTTAAAAATAGAAAAATGAACAGTTGGGACCTTTTTTAATTTTAGACGGCTTTTTTGAGTAATTGGTTAAAGTATGAACAACGAGTTGGACTCACCCACCGAGGCTTTCGTAACAAATTAAGGATTATAGGTCAACAGGAACTACAGCTTATAAATTTGTATGAAATGAACTAGAAATATAAGTTTGCAAAGATTTTTTTCTATATAGGAATATGCTATTATTTTTTACTTTTTCGGATTATCTGTAGGTCCACGGGTACCCAATAAGTACCCAATAAGTTTTGATTACGCGGCAAATTTCATACAAAATGCAGAAAATTCGATTCTTTTGATTGCGTTGACTTAGAAGTTTGATTTTTCTACTGTAGGCCTAATTTTTTTAATATTAACTTCGGTTTCATACCTCCACGTTCTCTCGAGATAAATGGTCTCGACAGATAGACAATAAAGTGATTATGTAAGGGTTCCGTTTTTACCTTTTGAGGTAAGGAACCCTAAAAACAAAAAGTTTTAAAGAAAATATGCAAAAATTTCTAAAAGTAAAAATTTTATTCACAATTTCTACTGTGATAATTTCTTTAAACGTTCGTTAATATATTCTGAAACTTTTGCCGGATTCAGTTAATTGGTCTTAAAATTGAAATTATTTGTTGAATTATCTTTTAATTCTTATATTCAACAAGTATTTATATTATTTTAACAATCTATATTTAAGAAACAAGACAAGTAAGCAGAGAGAGATGAGTCACTTCGTCTACCATATATTTCCCACGTAACAAAAGTACCTACTGCATTATAGCACTACTACATTATATTAGGTTACTTTTTTACTAGTTGAGTCATTGCGTGTTGAATGAGAGAACTCAACACCTCGCTTCGACACCAGAGCGAAGAAATGAAAATATTAGAGTAGAATTAAATAATAAATAGTCAAATGTGATGATATGCTCAATAAAGTCCTGTCAATTTAGACAAAGCTGAAATTATAAAAAGCCCATTTTTATGGGAAAAAAATTATACAAGGTCCAAAATCGCAAAAGTGATTTTCTTGGCAAAAAGCAAAATAAAAAATATGAAATAATTAACTTGGAGAAACCATTTTCGATTCTACAAAAAATATTCTTACAATACTCTTACTTCTTTTTCTTGACATTAACCACTTCTGGGAAAAAGCGATTACAAAATTTACTTAAGTCGTATTCTCCATAATATGTTAATACACTATCTACGAGGTGGTAAACCTAGCGCGTTTTTTTAATGTGGTAGGCCTATTTTAAAATTGAATGGAATGTAGTAGCAGCTGTCGCTTCATTGCAGTTTCAATCAGCTAATTTTACGGTTTGATTGAATAAAATTTAAAGTAAAATCGAGGCCAGTCGTGGCGCAGCGGCACGAATTGTGACTGTAAAACCGACTGGTTGTGGGTTCGATCAGCACTCGAGGAGATGAAATATTTACTTTAATTTATATTTCCATTTTGTTCGCTCTGGTGTCGAGGCTAAGCACGACGTTGAGTTCTGCCACTCAACACGCAATACCTCCAGAATTTGACAGAAAGTGGGGAACGGAGTGTCTTAACACTAGGTTCCCTTTGCCAACCCTGCTGTGTGCGGGATACAGCGTAAAGCTGATTTTGATAATTTATGGGACAAAATACTTTACACCAAGTCCTTTTGCAAAGTAAAATCGTAATTGGATTTCGGAAACTCTTACGATGGTCTCACAAACAAATCATCACATATACGTGTTGATTTTCATGGAAGTTCTCATTATTTTTACAAAGTTCTAAATTTGAGTATCTTAATACCCTTATCCCTCTGCCTACCCTGATATTTTATTTATTTATTTATTTATTTATTTATTATTATTTATTTATATAGGGAATGTGTGCGTATAAGAAGCAACATTTTGAAAATTCTCTCATATTTACACCGCGTAACGTACATTTATGAAATATCCAACACAAAAACCGCGCAAAACTGAGAACTCTGAGCGCGTCTCATTAAAACTTTTCAAAAGAATTAAATAACGGGCAAAACCAATCCGTTTAGTACACGAGACTTAGACTTCTTGTTTAATATAATATACCTTTTTATTATACACTGTTGATTGTAAGGTTTTTTTAAGCTTCACACTGTACCCCGAATATAGCAAAGCAGAGGGAACAGTGTGTTAAGATTACACCTAGTTAAGGCCATAGGCTATTCTTTTTTTTTTTTATAGAAAAGGACAAGGCAAACGAGCGTTCGGGTCACCTGATGGTAAGTGATTACCGCCGCCCACAACCCCGTGCAACACCAGAGGAGCTACAGGTGCGTTGCCGGCCGACAGGGAGATAGACGCGTTTTTTGAAGGTACCCATGTCATATCGACCTGGAAACACTGCCGCGGGTAGGCCATTCCACAGTTCCGTGGCGCGTGGAAGGAAGTTCCTACGAAACCGCACAGTAGTGGATTGCCACGTATCCAGGTGGTGTGGGTGATATTTCTAATTCTAGGCATATTGCGTGTTGAGTTTCGCTACTCAACACCTAAAGTCACGAAAACAGAGAATCTTAACACTAGTTTCCCTCTGCTCACCCTATCAAATGCTTGATACAGAGTGAAGTTGAAAAAAAAAAACAATATTACATATCACAAACAACACTATTGTCTTCCAATAAAACAAAACATTATTCAACATACGTTACACTACAAAGTACAGGCCCGTCCAAAACAAACGTAACACTCATTCATAATTGGGTCATCCATTGTAATTTACGTTCAGTATACTGCATCAGATGCAGTTGAAACAGAAATAGAAACAGAAATAACTATTATCTACTTCCAATTAGGGTGCAAGTGCATTGTAGTCGAAATGCGCAGCTGCACAAACAAGCAGAAGTTTTGGATTTAGCAAATTTATTGATTCATGCCTTTCAGTTTCAGATGCTTTCAGTGGAGGCGTAACTTAGGTGGAGCCGGCGATACTAATTTAGGAGTTCAGAAATAGACTAGTTGAAATATCTGGTTTTGTCTGAGATGGAAAAGTTTAAATATCATATAGGATAGTATGAAAGTAATGTTATATTTTATAGATTAAATATTAAACATGTATAAAATTGATTATTTTAGGGTTCCGTACCGCGAAAGAAAAAACGGAACCTTTATAGGATCATTTTGTTGTCTGTCTATCTTGATATCAAGTGGCGGTACCGAACTGAAATTAATACCAAATAATTAAGTCTATGGTCCCTTGGAGCATAGACGAAATCAAGCATCTTAATCAACGCAATCAAAAGATACAAGCATTTATGCAGAGGTCTTGCTGCATTTTGTGTGAAGTTTGCCGCATATTCAAAATCTATAGGATAAAACCTACTGTGGATTTAGTTATGAAATTTGGCTCAAAATAAATAAAAAGAGAAGCAGTAAACAAATAAAAAAATATTGCATAGTTATATTTGTAGTTCATTTTGTATAATATGCATGCGTACGCTACAGCAAACTTAAGTTTGTTAACTCTTATAAAATATTCCCTGGATTACCTGCAATTCTAACACATGGTGGTTTCATATTTGACCAATTCTTTTATGTAATGCTATGTTATGTTGGTTATGGCATGTTACATCACATAAATCGTTTGAGTGTTAGTTAAAAGATTTATGTGCTTGTTAAAAGATTTAACGAAAACACGGTATCAAAGATACTGGAGGAAGGTCACGTAAAAAGCAGGACCCCCCAGGAGGAAGGCATGTATGAAGAGGTTGATGACAGTGGATGAGGCGAAAGAGGTATGTAGAGACCGAAGCGAGTGGCGCTCCGTTCTCTCTGACTATCCCGCTACGGATAAAGCGTGAAGCTAGTTTAGTTTAGTTTTTAGCTTATGTTAGTTACACTGTACAGTGTCTATAATCTATCCGAACACAGGATATTACTGTATTTCAAGTCAAATTATCCATCAATTGCTAAACTAAGCTGTAAATTCAGTATCGATTAGTTCTTAATGAGTATCAGGGATGGCAGTTCTAGGTTAACAAGAATCCTGGACGTACGCCAGTCGTGAAATGTAAGATGTTGTATTAAGTGGGGCACCGTTGATACAGTGCATTTTCTTAAGTAGCTACTATCCAAATCAGTTTTTCTGGCTAATATTTCATTTTCGTGCTTGGCAGCTGATTGGCACTCTTGGCGGTCATGATGAAGGGAATTATAATATTTAAGGTATTTTAGAAATTTAAGTGAAATATTTAATACTTTCATTTCCTCGCTCTGGTTGCGATTCAAAGCACGGTGTAGAGTTCCGCTACTTAACTTTTTTTTATACACCAATTTGGTGGCGAAGTGGATGATGGAAGGGTTTTAATGGGAACGTGGTGTTAGTGGTAGCCTAGGTTCCCTCTGTCTACCATTATATGTGCAGGATACAGCGTGATGCATGAACAGTGTGTAGAAAGTTGATGACGGAGTATATTAACTAACGTATTACTTAACGTATTTATTTATAGTCTATTAAGATGGCTAAATCAGTAAAGTCAATAAAAAATAAATCAAATAAATCAACTTCACGCTGTACCCCGCACACAGCAGGGTAAGCAGAGGGAACCTAGTGTATGACACTCCGTTCCCCACTTTCTTCCGAATTCTGGATGTATTGCGTGTTAAGTGGCAGAACTCAACGCCGCGCTTTGCCTCCACACCAGAGCGAAGAAATGGAAATATAAATTTAAGTAAATATTTCATCTCCTCGAGTGGGGATCGAACCCACAACCAGTCAGTCGGTTTTATAGTCACACTTAGCGCAGCTGCGCCACGACTGGCCTCTTAAGTTACTAGGAGTTATTAATTACATTCATTAGTTTTGTGGTCGACCCAATCGGTATGCAATGGAAACGTTCTGATGTCCATTCCTCTACTACACACTCACATAATATTTTTTTATATTTTCTATATTACACATAAGTTTATACAAAAAAGGTATAAAAGACGCAATTAACGCTATAAATCATTCTTTGGCAGTCAACCTTGTTCCTTAGAAGAATAAATGTGTAGACATGTAATGTTATATAATTATATCTAGGATACATATATGCATTTGTCGAGAATATTATAATTTTCTCAATATAAATAAACAATATAATGTAATATAAAGTTAAGTATTGAGTTCCAACTTTCACCTCCACGCTTTATCCAGCAGAGGACAGAGGGAACCTCGGAAAAGGAACTATTAAGACAGAGGGTAGGCAAAGAAAACTTGGATACCTAGTGTTAAGACACTAAGTTCTCATTCAGACAATTGCGTGAATAGTTATTTAATATAAAAAAAAATGGCTAAGTGCGAGTGAGAAGCCCACCGAGGCTATCGTACCAATTTTGGGATTGTAGGTTAACGGAAAACAAAACTTATAAAAGTTGACGACGAATATAAGTCAATTTGTTTCTTTATTTCTCTTGTGGTAAGATCTCAATAAGTGCAAAATTTCATAGCTGAAGGTCCAGTTAAGTATCTTATAGGTTTTGATTACGCTCTGAATCTCATATAATATGTAACAAAATCGACGCCTAAATGCTCGTATCTTTTGATTGTGTTGACTTAAAAGATATAGATAAGATAGATAAAACTCTTTATTGCATACATAGAGGAAATATTATAACATTTTACAAGAGACATAGGAATACCAACATAAAATTACAGAATAAATAAAATAAAAAACATTTTGCGCACAGAGGTAGTATGCAAAGGCGACCTTATCACTATTAGTGATCTCTTACAGGTAACCTTAACTAACATAAACTTACAAATAGTACAGGATATCTCGGTAGTGCATAAATAATAAAGAGTAGAATGAATACAAATAAATAACATATAGATATTATTAGTTTAATAATACATAAGTTAATTAAAAGTTTATTTTTTTCTGTATTTCTAGGCATAACAGACTTTTTTTTTTCTTATTCGATCATATAAGGGTTGTGCTTTACTGTTAAAGTACGAAACCCTAAAAATTCTGAATTTAGTGAATATATTATGATTTTTTATTACTTTTTTCATGCCTACTATTAAACAGAATATGAGTAAACCTAATTAATTATCCCCTACACACACACACAAACAAATCATAAAATCGATACATAAAATCGATTAAAACCTATTTGCAGATGTAAATGAAATCAAGCATTGCTATTCGAATGCAATAAATAACCGAGTTGTATCTAGATGTGTCATCAAATGAGTAATTGGCCAATAGCGGGGATGCTCGTTAGCATTCCGCCGCTCGCCTATCGCGAGTTAATTAGTTTGACGCGATGATACGTACACACGGGTATGGGAGTTTATTAGGATTATGTTATTTCTAGGATAAATAGATTATGTGATTTGTTTTGTTTTAGTTTTTAATATTTTTATTATTAATTTTGGAGATTTGTTAAGAAAAAGTGGATGGAAAGAGAGGTACGGTACCTCGGTTGACCTACGAAAATAAAGTATCAAAGACACTGGAGGAAGATCACGTAAAAAGCATGAGGATATAATGGAGGGTATATTTGAAGAGATTGATGACAATGGACGAGGCGAAAGAGGTATGCAAAGACCGTAGCGTTTGGCGGTCTGGTCTCTCTGGCTACCCTGCTAGGGATACAGCGTGAAGCTAAGTTTATTTGGTGGGTATTAGTAGAAGCGAAGCCAGTCGTGATGCAAGGGCATAAGTATATGTTTGTTTGTGTTTTGTTAACGTGTAAATAACTATATGCACTTCAAAAAACGAAATTTTAGATTTATGTCTGTATATATGAGTAGATTATTCTTATTTAGCTTTATGCTGTATTTTTACGCCACATATGCCGCTTCCTCCATTAATTATTTTTAAAATATTAAATATGTCGATTTGTTTAGCTCCGTTTCGTTTCCCTCAGTGGGAACCGAACCCACAGCCGTCGCGTTTACTGTCGCACGCTTGTGCTCCTGCGCCACGATGGCCTCATAAGTATCTATGCAATCCAAAATTAATAAGTTATTTAACTAATTGAATCAAGCAAATAAATAGATTTAACATCCGTTCGTGGTATTATATTAGCTGATTCGCATATTTTATCAACTAACTAAACTGATTTATTAACGAAGGATCTAAACATAGCCGCTTTTAGTAGAATAAAAAGAAGTTTTATAGTAAAATTATAGAAATGTGCCATTATCCTGACATAAAGCTTAATTAACTAACTTTGATTTTGAATGATTTTGAAAACATATGGATCAAAATTTTGTATGAAAATCAATGGTTGGGTTAAATATTCTGCCTATTTGACTAGAATTTGTTGTTTAAATCAAACCAAGGAAATACTTATATCTTAAAAATATTTTTTTCTTAAGTAAGAGTTTTTACAGTCCGAGCAGCTGTAAGTCGTGGTATTGCGACAACTGTGTGCGGGACGTTGTCATGCAGTTGTAATTTTGCCGGCTTCATGTTTACTACTTTTGACCTCTGAACATTTTTTTTAAATTGAAAAGACAACGAAACGGCAAACGAGCGTTCGGGTCACCTGATGGTATGTGATTACCACTGCCTACGATCCTGTGCAACACCAGGAGAACTACAGGTGCGTTGCCGGCCTTTAAACTTCGTGTATCGTTAATATCTTTGAACCTGTAGTCACCCTGTATCCTTGTTGAGTCATGGAGTCTTTCTCTTCGTTTGCGTAAAAGTGAGGCAGAAATTGTCTTTTAGGTCTTTCGGTACTAGCATAGCCTTGATATTTACAATATGAAGGAAGTGCACTGCCCTTTTTGGTGAGTATACACCGCAGTATATTTCTCGTAGAGCGTAAGCGACGTCCATGAGATTTCTATGGGTACACTGTACACTGTTTTTGCTCATGCTTAGCATTTGGAATGGACAAACCCAAGCTCTCATTTCATCAAGCTGATTTCAGTTTTTTTTCAGGATTATTCCGATGTCCGCGTTGTTCCAGCTCCACTCCATCTGTTGATTTCATAAACTTTCAGCCATTGATTCTATTTTTTTATTATTCTCTTGTATTAGCTATCTGATTGTGAGGCTTCCTCGTCTCAAAACCCAACCAATTCTTTACTGTGTTTGTCTTTTTTGTGACTGCATGACATCTTCTCTTGCTTTCTTGAATTCATCTAAAAGTGCCTCGTGCACTCGTTCTATTATTTGTTTGTATTCATATTCTATCCTTTTTAGTAATTGTAGGCATTCCGATGCAATAGTTTTGAACTCTTTCATATTGCCAGCTGTTTCATATGAATCCTTTACGCAGGATTTCATTCGTCTCTCTTGTGGCCACATCGATTTTGACACCCATCCTCTTCCCAGAATTTATGAGAAGATTCTGACGACTTCCTATATCGACTTTATCAAAGGAGGTTCCATTTCGTCTTCATTGTCGTGGAAGGGTAACACAGCTGAAAAACGGAATATTTGTTTTTACATTTTCATTTCTTCGCTCTGATGTCGAGGCAAAGAGGAGTATCTTAATACTACTTCCGTCTGCCTACCTTGTTGTGTGCGGGATACAGCGTGAAGCTGATTTTTAAATACACACTTATATGTATATAATTATGTAAATACTAATGATTTTATATATATCCACTCCTAAAAAGTAAAAAACAAACCCGTAATCCCACTCCGTGTGACCCCAAAACCACTCAACGGCACCCGATTGTTCACAATGATTTATGTATAAAACGCGATGCGTTTGCAAAAGTTCGCCAGCACCGAGACTTGGGAAAATGCGATTCATTCTATCGGACGGTTGTCGGGTTTCGGCTGTAAGTGTCTAACTTAGATTTTTTTTGTGGTCGTCCTGGGGTAGACGCACAAGTGTGTGACTGTAAATGTGGTGGCGACGGTTGTGGGTTCGATTTCCAATTGGGGGAATAACATTTTTAATATTTTTAATTTCACGCTTTACTAATGAATCGTTGAGTTTCATAGTGCAGCAAGCAATGAGTCGAGAATTAAGCGGGAAATGGGGAGTGCGTTAATGGAAACGGAGTGCCTGAACACTAGGTTCCCATATTCCATCTGCCTAATATGTTCGGAGAAAAAAAAATGTGTTACTTTTATAATAATATTATTATTATCTTTAGCGGTAGCCAAGGAGAACAGAGGTTCATAGGCTACAGTCTATGCATAGCTCTTTCTCCTAGCCATCTATCATCGCCAGAATTTTATGTATTTTTCCAAAAAAAAATACTCTAGCTCTATTACAACAATTATATAGTATTCTACTCTCTATAACAAAGACGAAGGAAACGTTACTTGCCCCTGAAATTCGAGATGTTGCATTTTAAGTAGCGAAACTTAACGTCACGTTTTGTCTACCAGAGCAGAAAAATGAAAATAATTTTAATATAATGATTCCCCTGGGGGGATTGTAACTGTCACTGTGCTACATGCACCTCATCATTTGTATATTAATGGCTGAGTAAATTATATTTCTTTATGTACTTAAGTCTACAGTACAGAATGTAAAAAAAAAACGATTTGAGTGATTTTGACCGAGAATGATTTTAATTATTCTAAAAATTATGTGAAATGGAAATTAGATCGATAATCTTTACCTGGTGTACTGTCACATATAAAGTGAATACATGTTATTGATAACGTGGGTATTTAAAAAGAAGGACCCAAGCAATTCACATACGAAAAGAAACTTACGCTGACCCACCGTACCGTGACCGATGATATCAGACATCGCATTTAAACAAAATCACACCAGTGTATAACTAGTACAATATAAATAGAGCTCGTTTCGGAACGTAATTGGGTTAGACGGATGAATTGGTGCCCTGGGCCTTATGTACGGCTAACGAACGGACGGTACAAAATTTCACTGTAGAATACCGATGCGGGAAATAATGAGAGTGGCAAGAGTTTTTATAAGTAAATGCGTGAATTAAAGAAACAAGATGTAAGCTAAAAGTCTAATCTTTTGGTTTTTATACGTTTAGTCGTCAAAGTGGTTGTAGGTTCAATCTCGAGTTAAAGACTAACTAAGGTTACCCTTGGCTAGTCTTAGGTAAACAGAGAAAACTTGATGTCAGGATAAGTAGTTGCCATTTTTGAGTTAAGATTTGTATAACAGCTTCATATTTTTAGCAAGCAGGATAGGCAAGATAGGCAGCCTACTTTCTGTTTCATTATTAAGGCATTGATTGAGTGTGTGTGATTGACGCCGTGTTTTAACTACTAGAGCAAGGAAATTTAAATCAATAGGTAACAAATGTTATATATTATTTGTTCTGAGTATGGACTTGAAGAAAATTAAGCACTTAAATGGAACTCAACGTCACGTAATAATTTATTTTTATAAAAATATTATAAAGAGAAAATCCCTAAATGAAGAGTGAAACGTGCCATATGCGACACTTCAGACAAATTAGATCAACGTCGTCGTTGAGGCAAGTTTTATTAGATGTTATAAGGTTATGTATGTAAACAACATAAGGAAATATGGTACAGTATATTATTTTTTTGGCTTCACACTGTTTCCCGCACGTAGCAGGGTAAGCAGGGGGAACCTGTTAGCCTAGTATTATAGACATTACATTCTTATTAAGACATTTCGTTCCCTTAAAACACTTCCGTTTACCACTTTTCGCTAAAAATGCTGCGTTTTTTTGCTACGTTACTAGAGCAGGACAATCAAAATATAAAATATTGCATTTCCTCGAGTGGCAATCAAACTTACAATTTGTTGCGTTTATAGCCGCACGCTTGTGCCCCTGCATTCTTTTTACTTACGTAAAAATAAAAAGATTATGCGGCGTTAAGCTCCACTAATCAGCGCAGTGTCACAATAAACGATGCGAATACAAACTTATTTGATTAATATATTGAACACACTGCATAATATACTGTAAAACTACCAACAATTGCTGAGAAGGGCGGAGTCTATACATTTTTTTTCATTCTCGTCTAATAATTATTTTTTATTACTTTCTAAATATTACCCTTATCCTAGTATGTGAATAACAATTTAAAAAATGCTAAAATGCTTCATAAGCATTTCAAAGTCCTCCTCACAAAGAAAGGTGCGCTAAAATTGTTCACGAATTCGTAGACTTAAAAATAGATGAATGCTTAAACTGAGAGTTGTTTGTCCTTTGACGTGTCTCATAAAAGCCTCACGAGGGTTAATAAAGAAAAGTGCTTGGTGTACTTATCAGGTCGTTGCTATTCGCCCTAAACATAAAATATTCTACAAAAATACATACTAAAATATTTGGAATATGTATACTGTACACGCATATCCTCTTAGGCGGACGTGGATATAATGTTTATTTGTGAAATGTCATTTCTAATATTATATGGGTGGAAAATCTATTTTGGTTTTTGTTTCGTAATTTCAACTTTTTCTATGGTATTTTTCGTTTTCCTGAACCGGAAACCCCTAATAACATTGTAGGGAGATACATCTTGGTTTTTTAAGTTTCATGGAGCTTATCATTTTGCCTATAATTGATTAGATACCATCTTGGTAGCAAAGCAAAACGCGACGGTTGTGGGTTCGATTCCTATTCGGGGATATGAGTTATTATCGATTCCTCACGGCGGCGTCGAGTTTCACCAGTCACCATTACATACTCACTTGTTTTGTAATTGGACTTGAATCTATGCCTCTTACGCCCAATATTAATAACCTATCTCCAACGTCAATCTTAGATTGTTTCATATATCTTTCCAATCTAGAGATTGGATAGATATATGAAAATATTTACTAACGCCCAATATTAATAACCTATCTCCAACGTCAATCTTAGATTGTTTCATATATCTTTCCAATCTAGAGATTGGATAGATATATGAAACAATCTAAGATTGACGTTGGAGATAGGTTATTAATATTGGGCGTTAGTAAATATTACACTCATTTAAACTTTGCTGAACTTTAAATACCTACTTTTGCAAATATAAAAAAAGTAAAAGAGCAATAATAATAATGTACAAGAATAATGCGACATTGTAAAATCCATCGATATTAATTATTTTTATTAATACAATTCCACTAATGGCTTAAAGTATTCTTGTTTTACTATTGGATTGCATCTTATTGTAAGCGTGATAATTATGAGTTCGATTCGATTAATTTTTTTTTTGCGCTGTATCTGCCATATAGTAGGCCTATCCTATAGGAAACCTAGTGTTAAGACACTCCATTCCTCACTTCCCGCAAAATTTTCGAGGAATTGTGTGACGGAACTCAATGCCGCACTTTGCTCGGAGCAAAGGCATCAAAAAAATAATATATAATAATTCTTTCCCCCGCGTGGAAATCGAAGCCACAACCTTCGCGCTTAGAGTTATACCACACGATTGTACCACTGCGCCACGACGGCCTTAATTGTATTTAATGAAGGCCTCTATTGAGGCCGTCAAAGAAGTGTGTAGTATTTTTATTTATTTACTCTGGTAACGAGACAAAGCGTGGCGTTGGGTTCCGTCACTCAATACGCAATGCCTCAATAATTTGAAGGAAATGGGGAACGGAAATGTCTTAACGGGGAACGGAGGGTCTTAGCACTAAGTCGTACCCCCACCCTCCTCCCTGTGGTTTGTGCAAGATCTGGAGTGAAGCTAAAATATACATTACTTTAATATCCTTTTTTTAAAAAATGTACAAAAATTTACATTTGGCAGGATTTGAATCCTCTTGGAAAACGTCCTTTAATAAAATTATAAGTGGTTATCGAACCCACAATCATCATCATCATCATCGTATATACAATCCACTACGTTTCGAGGCCACTGACTTCACAAAGCTCCCACAAAATATATATCGAAATAGCTGTAATAAAGTCGTTCGAGGCTATTTGTATAGGCCTATGCTTACCTGCCGAATCATTCGTAAACTTCGTTAGGGGACGTTGTTGACAAAAGTATTTATATTTTGTTACTGTAGTTAATGTAAACGTTACGTTCCGTTGAATGTTACAGTGCTTTGTAAATTTTACTATTATGATGAGTTTCTAAGGACATTTTGTTCTTTTTGACATTTTTTTTTTCATTTTAAATGAAACCCTTTAAACGACTCGAGTCGAGTCTACTCGTGACTACGGTCTACTGTGGTGTTTGAAATATAATATATACTAAATATGATTGATCCAGTTAGAGTTTCATTTAAAATGTTAAATAATAGTGAACAAATTTTAGCAAAACCCTCCTAATACGTGTATCAAACGAAAAGGCTTGATTTGTGAAATGAAAGAAAAAAAAATTGAAAGCTCATTTTTAGGTTTCTGTACATTTAAAGGTAAAATCGGAACCCTTAAAATATCACTATTAATTTATACAAAGACATACTAGCTTATAATTATTTATAAAATTAATATTTTATACTAAATGAGTGCATATGCCTGCAGAATTAAGTCAACTTTTATAAGTTGTAATTCCCCTTGACCTACAAACCTGAATTTAGTACGGAAGATTCAATGAGCGAGCCTGACTCAGACAGGTTTTTTTAAATTGTAGGCTAGGCAGAGATAGCGGAACTCAACGCCGCATCTTATTTTGGTCGAGCACTCTCTCGTAAACAAATCGAACCCACAATCATTACTTTTGCTATAATTAAACATAATTAAAATACTAAGTTAGTGCGTATTTACATAAAATATTTATGTTTTAAGACATCCATTGTCTGACGTCAGCTCGTCCTATCCTTAGGGATAGATTTATATTCAATTTAACTTTTCCCTACAAGGTTGCCATCCCTTACGAAAATATAAGAGCGGATAACTCGGGGATGTTAAAAACCTCATAGGGATTGGTAACATTTTTGTTATTTATAAACGTATTGGAAATCAATGTTAGGCCTTTGTAGGCTGAAAGGTATTTTTTATATTTTTTTCTGAGTTATGATACTATACTATGAGTTCAATGATAAGATTGAGTGATTTATAATTTTTTTTTATGTCAATTTATTATAATTAAAAGAAATAGTAATGTAAAATCGCCAATAAACAACGATTTTACTAAGTATTTTTTCTTATCTTAATCTGCAAAGAAAAAACGCGGCGTTAAAGTCCGTCACTCTACAATGCAATGTTTCGATTATCACAAAATAGGTTCACTAGCTATGCTGTTATGCATGAAAAAGTATAAAGCTACTTTACAATGTGAAAAATATTTTACTTTCTAGGAGATTATGGAGGATAACCTCGATAACGTATCTATAAAGAATAAAACGTCTATCGTGGCGCAGAGGCACAAACGTGCGACTGTAAACACGACAGGCTGTGGGTTCGATTCCCACTCGAGGAACTGATATGATTAATATTTTAATTTTCTACCTCTGAGAACGAAGCAAAGAGCAGCGTTTCTTCGATCAACACTCAATGTCTCCCAAATTTAGCGGCAAGTGGAGAACGAAAATTTCTTAACACACGCAACAGAGTGTCTTTGCTCTAGGTTCCTAGGTTCCCTCTGCCTACCCTGCTAAAAATACATCATAAAATTGTCAAGCAGGACCACAATTGTGCATTAGGTTAAGTTTTATTTTACAAAGGTTTCATTATAAAATAAAACGTGCTCAGTGAGATGAAATCGATCACGTTTTGCTGATTAACTTTCTTTATTATAAATGTATTACTTTTCAACATCCCAATTTTTTTCATTTTTTTCACTTACTTTAATATCGTCTTGGCGTGGCCGTCGAGGTGCCGGGGCATAAGAGTGTGACTGTAACAAGACGGTTGTGGTTTCGATCTCCACTCGAGGGAATTTATTATTTCTTAATATTTTCCATTCTTCGCTCTGGCACCAAGGCAAAAACCCGACTTTGAGTTCCGCTACTCAACACGCAATGTCTCGAAAAATTTGACAAAAAGTTGGGAACAATTAAATTTATATTTCCATTTTTTCGCTCTGGTGTCGAGGCAAAGCGCGTCGTTGAGTTCTGCCACTCAACACGCAATGCCTCCAG
>JAATLQ010014920.1:82450-93359 GCA_013421005.1 Heliconius erato x Heliconius himera | reverse complement strand
ACGAGAGAATGCTTCAATTCTTCGCCTGGCTCTATAGCAAAGTTAATTTAGAAGCGATTGCACGTATTTTGGAGTTATCCAATAATTATAATGTATTTCAACGCGACATAGTTGGTTACATCTTTCGTTTAAGTATTTTTAGGTAAGAGAATAGTAGGTAGTCTGTTGTTTATAATTTCTTTCGTTAAAGTTTTCTATTGTTTGTGTCATTTGTTTAAGTGTGTTTTTTTAAACAATTGGAACATCCTTATTGGAACTACGAAAATGCAGGTTGCATTAAGGTTTAAATAATTTTCACATTAGTAATCTTAAGTGTTTTATAATATGCAAATTTAAAACAAAATATAGCATATACAAAACTTATGTCACAAAACTACCACTAACAATCGGACATCACTAAAACACGAGACACTGTTTAAATTCCATCTAAAAGTCAACATTTTAGAAAGAACTGCCTCACACCGTACCAGTACGTGAATAAATCAAACCCTTACCCAACCTTAATCGTTTCTTAAATAATATCAGAGATACTCTATCTCTCTCTAAATGGACCTTTGGGAATATAAAAGTTGAGACAAAAAATGTCAAGCTTTAGGTTTTGGCGTTAAATCTTGATAAAAGGGCACAAAGGTCCCCGAGATAGAAAGATTTATTGTAGCAAGCATTTCGTATAGATAAATTCTTTTGAATAAGAACTGTAGTTATTATAACGTTGGCAATGTATTTGTCAGTGGGAAATGATTTATTGGTCCGGGTGAATATGTTTTACAAGTTGTTCCTGGATTTTGTTGGTAAATTTGTTTTTGAAGAAAAATGTTGAATGGAACTAAAGGCTTATCGTGGTGCAGGAGTACGAGTTTGCGTTGTAGCTTCGATTCTTTCTCGAGGAAATTAAATATTTCATATTTTTATTTTGATCATTGATCTGATAACGAGGCTAAGCGTGACGTTGGGTTCCGCCATTCAACAATGCTCTTAGAATTAGACGGAAAATTTACAACAGAGGTGTCTTAATGGGAACGGAGTATCTTAACTTTAGGTTGTCATGTTCCCTTTGCCTATCCTACCATGCTACATAGCATGACGCTAAAAAACCAGAAATTTGTTTAAGAAAAAATGTTTGAAGCTAATATAATATGATTATTTATATAAATTTAAATGCTTAAATTATTAAAGTTAAATACAAAAATATCATATAGAATAAAACAATCAGCTTTACGCTCTATCCTTCACACACCAGGATTGACAGGGTAGACGGAACCTAGTGTTAAAACACACGTACCCCATTTTGTGCCGAATTCTGGAGGCATTGCGTGATGAGAGATGGAACTCAACGCCGCACTTTGGCCTCGACACCAAAGCGAAGAAATGAAAATATAAATGTAAATAAATATTTCACTTCCTCGAGTAGCCGGATATTTAACCCACAACCAGACGCATTTGCAGTCACACTTTGTGCTACTGCTCCACGACTGGCCTCAAAAGCAATTAATAATTCAGTGTTTAATTGGATTTTTTCTCTCACTTTCGAGTTAGTAAGTACGTATACCGTCGCGTAACCATATATTAGACTAATAAAAAAAAACAGCTTTACGCTGTATCCCGCACACAGCAGGGCAGGCAGAGGGAACCCAGAGTTAAGACACTCCGTTCCCTACTTTCCGCCAAGTTCTGGAGGCATTGCGTGTTAAGTGGCGGACCTAAACGCCGCTTTTTGCCTCGACACAGGAGCGAAGAAATGAAAATATAAATGTAAATAAATATTTAATTTCCTTGAATGGGGATCGAACCTACAACCAGTCGATTTTACAGTCACACTTTGTACCCCGACTGGCTTCTTAGATTAATGATCCTCAAAATTTCAGCTTTGCTAAAATAATGTAGGTCTGAGGGCCCTGGGATCTTGGACTAACTCCCTTCTTAACTTTTTGCCATTAATTGAGACATTGTATGTTAAGTAGAGAAACAAAAATCAGCTTCACGTTGTATCCCGCATATGGCAGGGTATACAAAAAAAACGTAGTGATAAGACATTTCGTTGCCCACTTTCCGCCATTTTTTTCAATAATGTATTGAGCGTGTTAAGTGTCGGAACTCAACGCTTTTTGCATTGGTGCCAGAGCGAACAAAATGTAAATATTAATAAAAAATAATTAATTTCCCCAAGTGAGGATCACACCCACAATCATCGCGTAACACCACGACGGCCTCATGGCCTCGAAACAAGAAAATAAAATAATGTATTTTTGCGTGTCAAAGTTTTAATGATACAAGAAAAAAAATTCAATATGAAGTATCCTTAATACTGAATAAAATTTCTATACATTTTATAAAATTTTGTGATAAAAATGAATATCTCATTATAAATAACTAGCGGCCCATTCGCGGCTTCGCCCGCATATCATCTATATATAATATTTTTATTATTCTGCATTTGCCAACAGATTAATACAATCAGTTATGAACGACTCGTTTTCATAAATTTAAAGTAGTGTAAGCACTACGCGGCTATATTAGAGGATCGGCGGCAAAGGTGCTCCCCACGTTACTCAAGCCTGCGGCCGTAAACAGAGCGTTGAATTATTTTAATTTTACATTTTCTCGAAAACTATACGTCGATATGCTTTTATATAAAGCCGAAGTTTATCTTCACAAAACTTTCGTTCCTAAGCTTTAATATATTTATCAAATAAAAAACGATAAAATATAACCTTGAAATTTTCAATAATTTTGTTGTCACAAATATACCTTATTGTGACTTATTTATAAGAGATAGATATTCGATAACGCAGACTTTTTTTAAAATTAACAAAATAGAATATTTTTGTCATACAATGTACGTACATAATATATTATATTTAGCTATTTTTGCAGCTCACGCGTTTAAATCATTTCGATGGCGTTCACTATTATTATTATTTCGTTATTTAAGGCTAACTAAGACTTACACCGTAATGATGTATAGCACTCCTGAGAAATATAACTTTCATACAAAACAAAAAAAAGTAAATCGATCTTAGCGACAAACAAACAAACTCTTCCGTTTTATTATATTATATAAATAGAACTGTATAGATAGAACTGTATCGTTATGCTACGTTAAAGAAATAAAGAATAATACGCGATTCTAAATAAAAATCACAAAATAAATATAAAATTTCAAAGACAAATCTATGTCAATATTTTTGAATATGCTATGTTTTAATTAAAATATTTTGTTTAGCGTCACGCTGTATCCTGCTCACAGCGGGATAGGCAGAGGTAACCTAGTGGTAAGATACTCGGTTTTCCACTTTCCGCTAAATTCTGGAGAGTGGCGGAACTCAACGCCCCGCTTTGCCTTGACACTAAGCGAAGAAAATGAAAATATTAAATATTTAATTTCTTGGAACACAAATCGGACCCATAATCTGCCACGTTTAAAGTCACTCTTTGTCAAGTTTGTCAAGTTTATAATTATTTAAAAAAAAATATTTAACTTTAAAATATAAAATTAAACAAAATGCCTTAGTTTCGCTACTTAGAAAGCTAGGTACAGGGAGAAAACGGAAAAAAATATATTAAAAACATACTTAAATTTAAAATGTATAATTTAAACGTAGCTGTTCATAATTTATACGTTTTGCGCCGATTTTCTGTATGTGAATAACACTTGAGTGTCATTTAAAAATATATGAAAATTAGTATGGAGATCTAAAATAAAATAAAATGATCTTAGGTAAAATTAAAAATAATGCATAAAAATTCTAGAAAGTCATATTTTAATAATTTATAATATAAATATTTATTTATTTTAGCTTCAAGCTGTATCCTGCATATAGCAAGTGTCACGAGCTATACTAAAATATTAAAATTATTATATCATACTACACACAGCAGAGTAGGTTCCCTCTAAACCTTGTGTTAAGACACTCCGTTCCCCAATTTCGGCTGAACTTGGGGGCATTGCGTGACGAGTGTCGGAACTCAAAGCCGCGGTTTGCCTTGACACCAGAGCGAAGATATAAAAATGAAGTTTTAATAAATATTTCATTATCTCGAGTGAGGGTCGAACCCACAACCAATCGCCTTTATAGGCACACTTGAAGCCCCTGCGCCACGACTGGCCTCTATTACATTATATTTAAGCATTAATTTAATATTTTCGTAAACGTGACGGCTTTGCTAACGATCTTCACTTTGGGAAGTGATTAAATTTTCCTGTTCTGGTAGACCAAACGCGACGTTGAGTTCCGCCATCCCCCACACAATATCTCGAAAACTGGGGTGTAGTTAGTTTGTTTCTTAAGTTTAGCCAGATAGAACAAAGAGTGAGATTATTTATCCAATTTGAATAAAATAATACCCACAGAAATGATTTAGACCAAAAAAAAATTACGAAAACTAAAATATGTAAATATAGTAAGAAATAAATATATTTAAAGAAGTAAAATTTCCTTTCCAGACCAATACTACCTACATAATGTAAGGTGAACTTAAGACAGCGCTTAGTGCTAAGAATTCTAGATAAAAATTCCACCGCTCTCATACATTTGAATAAAAACTTAGCAAATACAAAGGCGCGGTGTGACGGTGTACTGTTACTGAAATATTTTGACTTTGAAGCGGAAGCTTACAAGTTTTATTAAGCATGTTTCACATTCATATTTTATATTAGTTAATGTTAAAAAATATATATATATATTTTAAAAACGACTATTTTTTTTTCAAAATGAAATTATTCTTTAATATTTTTCTTTTATAATTTTTTTGTGAATGATAGATTTTATATAATTGCTCACTTTTGGCAAACGTTCCATAAAATATACTCAATTCTGTTTTTTTTTTTGCGTCTATTTTAATACGAAATCGGTATTTGAAGGGTTACTCCATTGAATGGATGTTGTTCGAAAAAAAAAACAACACAATTTTTTTATAAGTCAAAATACAATACAAAAAAATGCGTGTGGCTGTGTCATGAACACGGCTGTGTGTTATACGTGAATATTTTTTTTTATCAGCTTCATGCTATATCCCGCACACAGCAGGGTAGGCAGAGGGAACCCAGTAGACACTCTGTTCCCCACTTTCTGCCGAATTCTGGAGGCATTGCGTGTTGAGTGGCAGAACTCAACGCCGCGCTTAGCCTCGACACCAGAGCGAAGAAATGGAAATATAAATTGAAGTAAATATTTCATCTCCTCGAGTGGGAATCGAACCCACAACCAGTCGGCTTTACAGTCTCACTTTGTGCCGCTGCGCCACGACCGGCCTCTACGTACGCGTACATGAATACACTTACACTATTTGCAATTCTCGATACGAAGCAAAATAACCTCAAAATGGTGTCGCCTCCCCCTCCACCGTGCGCGATGTGTTACTGTTCTTGTTTATTGTAATATTTTTATTTATTCTTTAGCTGTTCTGTGGTACTATTATGGATGTAGAGAATAGATACAAGGCCAAGTTGTATCCGCCGATTTTATTATCATTAGATTTTTTTATTGCCTCATATTGAAGCAAATTTATAGGGACATTCACGTCAAAAGCATACACAAATATAATATATAATATACATTTTTTTAAAATGAAAAATCTACAAATAAACAAGCATTTATTTATTTTCAACTAAAAAAAATTTTAAAGTTACCACCACACTGAGGAAAGAAAAATATTTTTTAGAAAACATATAAAAAAATGAGCATAGCGGGATTTGAACCTACGATTTCCAAGAGACACGACTTCAAATTCTACTACCTTCAAATTTTTATACGTTTTCTAAAAAAAACATTTTTTGCCACCCAAATAAATCTTTTTCATTGTTAATTCGGCCAGTGGCATCAGATAGTGTGACGCGCCTTACGACCCGCTTTGAATTTCAAATTTATAAACGCATGTTTCACAATCCTTATCTGAGGCTACGCTCTGGATATTACAGAAGCTAATAACTTTTATGTATACATCTTTGTGGAGAAACATTTGTGATGTTAGTGATTAGGTTTATGTATTCATATGAGTATATTCTAATATTTTTTGAGTTATTTTATAGAAAACGTGGAATTTGAACCTGCGTTTCATGGGAACCAGTCCAGGTGCTATCAGACGGCACTACAATATCTAAAATTCTGTATTGGCAATAGTAGCGCTTAATATAAATATAAATAAAATAAATTACTGGATTTCCGACAATTGGAATTCCAAAAAGTGAAAATTTCGCCTTATTTTTAATATGTACGTTGGACGGTAAAATCTGACACCGCGATTTATCTATAAAGAGAAAAGAACCATAATATTGTTTTTGACTATAAACGCGAGGGTTTGAGTTCGATTCTTACTCAAAAAAAATATCAGTCGGCGCAAAGCATGGCATTGACTTTCTTAATTCAACACGCAATGTCTCGAAAATTGGACGATGGGTAGGGAACAGAGTGTCTTAACACCAGGTTCCACTCTGCTGTCTCTGCTAAATACGACGTACATCATACTATAAAAAAAACATATTAACGTCCTCCGAGCGTAAACCAAACCTATAACTTTCGATTACATTGCGTAACAGTATCCCACTGCGCCATAATAACTTCAAAACTATATTTTAATTACTATAGAAATAACATGAAATGTCGAACGTTGAGTGCCACTCATCACTCTAGTATCGTTTACTTTAATAACAAATTTTGTAAACTGTACATTATAAAATATTTAATTACTTATGTTAATGTGGTTTTTGAATCAAATTAATTAACAAACAACTAAATACTGACATGTTTTATAAAATGCTAGTACGTGAGCAACGACAAGTTGTGGATTCGATTCCCACTCGAGGGAATATTTAATTTATTAATATCCTTTCTCTGGTAACGAGGCAAAAGGCAAAGTTGAATTTTGCCACTCAACATACAATTCCTCCAGAATTCGATTAAAAGTGGAGAACAGAAGTGTCTTAATGAGAATGGATTTATGACATTCCATTTTCCTACAAATATTCCAGGTTCCCTCTGCCTACTCTGCTATGTGCGGGGTACAGGGTGAAACTAAAAAGGAAAGACCACGTTCTCATATTATATTACAATATAAAATCTATAAATTTACCTAATATATTATGATACATATAACGCCGCAACATGGATTATTTCAAAATCAATACTTAATATTTATTGGCAATAAATTTGGATCGGTAATCCTGTTTGCGCACATCAGTAATAAACCAGACCAGATCAGGCACTAGAGTGGAACAGTAGTTAAGTATCAGCGTAAAATTTTAGATGTAGGTTCAAAACTCGAGGAGTATATATAATTTTACTGTTAGACCAATATGTTAAAGCATAATGACAAGATAATATAAGGTAAAGAATAATAACTTTTTTTTTAGCTTCTCGTTATATTTCGTAAATAGCAAAGAAGAGGTAAAGGGAATTCCGATGACGGTGCGTGGTGTAGTGGAACTCAACGCCGCGCTTTGCCTCGACAGAGCGGAGATATATTAGACATATTCAAAATTTTATTTCTTCCAGTGGGAAATGAACCCACAACCCGTCACACGCTTATATCCCTGCGCAACGACTGGCCTCATTTGAACAGTGACATATTTGCAATATTTCATTAAATTTGGACACAATCTAAGGTTGTAGATCGCTTTCTGTATACAATGATATATTTAGCATGTTTTTTTAAAATTGTATATACGTATTGATTACAGTTTGCGCCAGGTGAGCGATATGCAAATATATAAATACAGATAATCTCTATCTCATTTTACATCTTCTCTTCTTAATGAACATAACACACGTCAAAATAGTTATAATAAAATAAAAAAATGTAATCGAGTTCTGCCCCTCAATAGGCAATGCGACAAAATTTTGGTAACTCAACACTAGGTTCCCAGGGTTCCGCTGTATACCTTGCTATGTGTAAGATATAGAAGCTAAAAGGAAATCAAAAGCATAATTGAGTTAATATACCTAAATCTAAAGTATTATATACTTAGAAAGATTTATGAATTTAGTTGAATTTTGAAAGCACAGACTTTCCTATAATGCACGTTTATAGAGATTAAAATTAAATTTAACATTAATTCTGTTTGAGTATTTAGTATATTTCTGACGAAACGTGATCGTTTTGGATTCAAAATGAAATATGTAAGTTAGTTTTATCATTTCAAAAATTCTTTTTTAAAGATTTAATAGCATAAAATTGTTGTGGTTTTGATGACATTCCACTACAAAATTAAATATCTAATAATTTCTTTGTCCTGAATAGAAAAATATGGAATAGATCCACGCAATCTTTGAACAGAAATAATAGGAAACAAAGTTTCTACTGCACTCTCTATCCGGTATAATATTAGCTTCATATTTATATAAAAATACGTACATACGAGTATATTGTACTTAAAAAATATGGTATATTGATTTCACTGTAATGACATGTCCATCAATATTTTTGATTTCGGCTCTTGTCCTCGTATTAATGAGCTTAATCAAAGTAATTATTGGCAATCACGAGAGAACAGCAGCGTCGAGGAGTTCTTTAATAATTAACTCGATGTGAGAGGCACAAAAGTGGAACTACCCTCTTATTTCATTTTATTACATACATACCTGGAAATATGTACTTTGCAAGTAGGTCAAATATTTTTCTCAATAAATAATTGAATTCAATGCATTCTTTCGAAAAAGTAATATTTCATTACAAATATACGAATGTACGAACGGAAAGCTACCATTTTTTAAAAAAAGCTTCACGTGCATCGTGAAACTGAAAAAAAAGTGTAAAAATATTTTAAAAATGGTAGCAAATCGCAGACGGAACCGCTCGACACTGCACTTTGTTTCTTCACCAGAGCAATGTAATGAAAATATTACATTTCCCGAGTGGGAATGGAACCCACAACCGCCGCATCTACAGTCACACGCTTGTGCAACTGCGCTACACCAGCCTCATGCAGACATTTAAATAACAGAACGTAACGTTTGGAAATCGGCCATCAGCCGTTGAACTTCACACTTGCCGTTTTTTTTTATTTAAAAGCTTACGTAAACAGTTTGTCAATTTTAACAGTTGTATTTATTTGTTTCAGATAAATGAAAATGGAGCGACGAATAGCGAAGATATTTTGCAGTTTAATTATATTTTCGGTGCTGAATGAAATGACGATCGCTGTACAAGTCCGAGACAACAACAAGAGGCGTTCTAAAGAAAAATCTGGTGGTTTCCAAAAAAATATATGCGACATCACCGACCGAGATTCAAAAGTGCATTGCTACTGCGAGAATACGAGAGAACCTCGAAACGCCACAAAAGCGGAATGCTGGGTGTTCAACGGCGGTATACCTCGTGACGACCTCATTTGGCAAAGTTTCGCATCGCAACCAACTTTACAAACTTTGTCTTTTAACGTTCGCGTCGATGGTGCACTCGGCTACGTGCCGACCAAAGCGCTTCAATACTTACAAAGACTTAAATCTATAAATATTAAATACGGCAACATTGTGGACGTCAGGTCTTATGCATTTGCCAATCTGACCGGCTTAAAAGAGGCGACGCTCTCACAAAATCAAATAGAAACACTGCAGCAATATGCATTCGCACACCTCCCCAACTTAACTGTCGTAAATTTAGAGGAGAATATGATCCTAGAGATTGGGAGGGATTCCTTTTTAGATGTACCGAAATTACAAAAGCTTATATTCACCAAGAATAATATTTCAACAATTAGCAACGGTGCCTTTCAGCACGCCTTCAATCTTGTTGAGCTTGATTTAAATAAGAACAATATATTTAACTTGAATCGCCATACTTTTGACGGATTGGCCAACTTAAGGAGATTGGATCTGAGGCGTAATCGTATTTACAACTTGACGGAATTTACGTTCGCCGAGCTCTGGAACCTACAAGAGTTGTTGTTGGGGAAGAATGATTTAAAATATATATCGGAGAGAGCATTTGATGGTTTATCCCAACTGCAAAAGTTGTCCCTAGATGATAATAAACTGGCATCTCTCCCCTCCGGTCTGTTCGAGGGTGTGAGGGGACTGAGCTCGCTAGACTTACGCTCAAACGAATTGCACGCCTTAACTTTCGACAACATCAAACCCATATTGGATAATTTGAAGCCTTTAGGCAGCAATTTGCTACTGGAAGGTAACAATGAATATTTAATACTCACTTCTACTGTCATGATAATCTCAAAGAACATTTTGAATTTCTAACGAGAAGAAATAGACATTTCGGCAACTCAAATTTACTTAGTGGGTTCTTATTATACCGCCGGGCGTTTTAAGTCGTATAGAACTATCTTTGGGATTATCGTGCTCGTCCCTGGTAAAGTTTCTTAGCGAGAAATATCCAGTAGTGCAGTTCTCTTTAATAGAGACACGAGGTTTACATGTAAATGATTCTGTTTTGCGTGCTACTCGCAAAGTGTTGGAATGTTAATGATCGTTTTTAATGAAATTTGTTGAGTGCACTTTGTTTTTAAATATAATTAAAATTTGGTTTAATTTCGTGAGAAATGATCGTTTTACAATTAGTAAAACTGTATAATTGCTGAGTAGTTTTACGTATGACTAGTATTTTTATAGTGAAAATATAACAATAAAGTATAAGAATGAATATGAATATTTAATACAATAATAGTATATTCAATTGATATAAAAATATATTCAATTGAGGCTAATTTTACCTCGGGGCACAAGCGTTCGACTGTAAACACGACAGGTTGTGGGTTTGATTACCACTCGAGGCAATGAAATATTAAATATTATCATTTCTTTGCTCTGGTAACGAGGCCGGTCGTGGCGCAGCGGCACGAGGTGTGACTGCAAAACTGACTGGTTGTGGGTTCGATCCCCACTCGAGGAGATGAAATATTTACTTAAATTTATATTTCCATTTCTTCGCTCTGGTGTCGAGGTTAAGAGATCGGAAGAGC
>JAATLQ010014920.1:56563-82350 GCA_013421005.1 Heliconius erato x Heliconius himera | reverse complement strand
TGCGGGATACAGCATGAAGCTAATTTAATTTAATTTTTTTTATTTAACGAGTCAAATCGTGGCATTTACTCCTACCACTCAACGTAGTTGAGTAATGCCTTCAAAATTCAGCGGAAAATGGGGAACGGAAGTTTCTTAGTGGGAACGACCTTAACACTACGTTCCCAGGTTTTCTCTGCTTGTCCTGCTCTCAGCAGGATACAGTTAAATAAATAATATAATATTTAATGAGGGTCGTGGCATAGATGCACTACGATTGTCTGTCAAAGGACATTCATGGGTACAATTTTCACTACGCGGAGGATTTTTTTCCATTTTTCGAGCTCTGTCTCGAAAATTGGGCGGTAAACAGGAAACACTTTAGGCCCTACTATAAACGAAATCCCGCTACCGTAAAGTAAACAATAAGAATAATATTTAATTTGATTTTCTTTATATTTCCACAGAAAACAACTTCGTATGTGATTGCAGATTAAAATGGATGCATTCCTTAAGAAATGAAACCAAAAGTCAAAACACTAAAGATTCCTTAGAAGGTGTCACTTGCAAAATGGATCCACCTATAGTCAGTTCAGCGTACAACAAAATGCCAGATGAGAACATAGAAAAAATTGCACAAAAAATCTCCCTAGACTCCTTCACAAAAACAAATACCACGAACAAGAAATTGGACGAATTAAAAGATATGGCGAACGACTTAAGCTCCAAGAGACCAGCTAAGAGAAATGTATTAAAAATTCCCCCAGAAACACTACCCTGTCCCGTAGAAACAAAGAAAACAACTGAAATACCTTATATAATAGATCACGTTATACCAATTCAGAATGAAATGAAGACATTTAGGTTTCAAGAGATGAATGTCGCGAACAAGGCGTCTTTTGTATACCATCTAGTATTATGGAGTGTTTGCTTTGTGTTTTTCTTCACTTAGGTTGTTAAATTTTACCAAGATGGACACTATTGTAAGGGAGAAACAGACTATTTTAAATTTAAATGCTGATTATGTAAATGCAATTTGAGCTTGTCGTATAATAAGTTTTTAGGTTATTAAAAAAAATCTATGTTTACAGTATTTTTGATTTATAACTATTATTTTCAAATATTTTTTTCAATACATCTAGTAATATTCATTTTGTGATTAATAATAATATATATTTTAGTTATCATTAAAATATTTAAGTTGAGAGAGGATCTTGGACAGTGGAGTGGCGAATTAATATGTATTTTAAGGACTCTTAAGGCCACTCTTTTGTCGCACGTCCTAGGCATTGCTCTGAGCTGATTCCTCCCACGGCACCCACACGTTAAAGTAATGAAATGCTAAGCAATTCCTTCTTTTTTGCTTAATTACAAAAAAATTAATATTAAAAGTTACCTGACTATTATAAAATACTGAAGAGACAGTAGCTGCAAATTTTCTTTTTTATAACAATAATTATTTTGTGATATAAAAAAATAAGGGAAAAATTTGTGATTATATCATAAATTTTGTATATATATATAACAACAGACTCAGAATGCAATTTAACGTGCGTTCCAATTTAATTTTTTCATTTAAAATGCATATATATACAATAAAATTAAATTACCTTTATCATATTTATACTGACAAAGCTCGTTTGGAACTAAATACATTTAGATAAATATATGATAAAAAAATATGATAATAATATTTTAAATATAAAAAATAAGCTACACTTTTTACTAATGATTTCATTTTTTAGATCCTGCGTAATTGAAATTAATTATTTTAATGTATTTTTCATTTCTTCGCTCTGGTGTGGAGGGGAAAGCGCGGCGTTGAGTTCTACTCAACACGCAATGCCTCCAGAAATTGGCGGAAAGTGTGGAACCGAGTGTCTTATTACTAGGTTTCCTCTACCTGTTTTGCTGTGTGCGGGATACAACGTGAATCTGAAAAAAAATAAAAATAAAATAACAATGTCTGTCTATAAGCATGGGTTCAATTCTAACTTAAAGTTTGAAATACATTCGTTTCTCCGCTCAAGACAAAGCGCCACGTTGACTTTCTCCACTAGATTGCATCTGTATCTCGACACTAGATTGTATCTGTATGCGGGATAAAGCGTGAACCTAAAAGAAAAAAATATATTTTATATATTATATTTCTTTATAAGTATTCTATCCAACTAAGTTATGTTTTTTTAATGGACAAAGGTTCAAATTTCAATATTTCATAAATAATTTCATTATTTTTTAATATATTTTTTATCTCTTAAAAAATAAATATTTTCTTTATTTCAATTTCTATGGCACAGCCTCAAATTGCATTAAAATTAGAGCTACTTAAGTAATTTTAAGCAAGCACAGTTCTAAATCATAAATTGTAATATACTATACACACAATTAAAATTTTAATTTAATTTTAATTTAATTTATACACACAATAAATGTTGTAAATTATTGAAGTCTAGTCAAAACTGCATAGTTGTAATTCTTTTATATAACTTTGTATTGATATAATTTAGTGTGAATTTAGTTTTTTAATTAGTTTCTATATTAATAATGTTAAATTTACTTTAAGCTGTTTTTAAAAATCGTCGCTTGGCTGTATAATAAATGTTGATGCCATCGTGCCATTGAAAACATTTGATAAAGTACTGTGTTTATGGGTTCAATCCCACTCGGTGTATGCTTATATTTTTAATATAAGTGTTTTGACTATAAACGCGACGGTTTTGGGTTCAAATCCCACTCGGGGAATGAAATATTTTCTTTTCCTCATCCTGGTAACTAGACAAATCGCACATATTTGCCGGATAGTAAATAACGGAGTGTCTTAACACAATTTTCTCTCTGGCTAATGAGGTAGAATGTCATTCTTCTTTGATTATAACAACTTTGTTAGATATCATAATACTTATTAGATATCCTTCGTGATGCAGTAAAACTAAAACTAAAATTCGCACTCGGGAGAATAATAATATTTAAAGCACAGTTTTGTGTTCTGTCAATCAACTTACAAATACTATTTGCAACAGTGTTTCCAGGTCGATCCGACATGGGTACCTTCGAAAAGCGCGTCTATCTCCACCTTAAAGACCGGCAACGCACCTGCAGCTTCTCTGGTGTTGCACAGGGTCGTGGGTGGCGATCACTTACCACCAGGTGACCCGTACGCTCTTCTATTCTTAAAAAAATCCCGAAAATTGGATGGACAGTGGAAAACGAAGTGCTTTAACACTATAATCCGTCTGGAAGCTCTTCTGTATGAGAACCGATGACAAATTAAGAATGGAGTCTCATTTTATTCTCCTTGCCTATAAACAGTATACAATAGGTACATATAGATAGATTTAGGAGTCATATAATAATTTTCAATTATTAATAATAATTTAGTAAAATAGGTTCAGGGTACTTTTAATTTTATTTTTAGTTGTCATGAATAACTTCTAGAAAGTGTTTTTTTTTAATAAAAATTTCACGCTGACGTCATACAAGTGGAACTGCTTACTTTAAAGCCCACACAGGGAAATATTAATATCTAAAATATAAGCTTAGTATCGTTTTTTTAAATTATCTGACGATTCCCACTAGACAATCTTTAATTATATTTTTTTTTTCATCTGTATAGTTACAGCACACATTATATGCACATCCCAAAATATCCGCATTGTTTAAATAATAGGGAAATGCTAACGAAATATTGGTTTCAATTTCTCATATTTTTTAAACATTGGAAGGTTTGGAACTCATCTATATCACCAAAGACAGAAAGCTAGGTTTCTATACAGCTTCACGCTGTATTCCGCTCATAGCATGGTAGGGACAGGAAACCTAGTGTTAAGACACTCTATTTTAGCGCAACTTTCTAGATATTACATGTCGAGTGGCGTAACTCAATATGGCGCTTTTACTTATACCATAGATTAAAAAAAATATAAACATTCATCCGATTGGGCAAATAACCTACAACCGTCTTTTCTACACAGCTGTTTACTGTCACATAAATATGTCATTTTGTATTAATAATATTAAAAGTAAGCTAAAATGTGAAAATACTTAATGTCTATGAATGTGGGTACGATTGCCGAGAATTGTTAATATTTATTATATCATCATCATCATTACCATCATCATCTTTATCATCATCATAATTATCATCATCATCATCATATTTGTCAATAAAATTACCATTAAGTAGAAAGATATATTTTAACTTTAAAATAATGTTACAATTTTTATGTATCATTTAATATTTATAAGCTTAATTTTAAATTAAAATTATATTTAAAACTATGAGGCCGTTATGGCGCAGTGTGACAACGTTTAACTGTAAACGAGCCGGCTGTGGGTTCAATCATCACTGAAAAAAAGTATTATATCTAATTTATTTTCTTTTCTACACTCTGTTAAACGAACCGCGGCGTTAAGTCCCGTTAAACAATGTCTCAATATATAGTTGAAAATTGTCTTAATACTAGTTTTCCTCTGCCTACCTTGCTGTGCGGCATAATGCGTGAGGCTTAATTTTAAAATATTGTCTAATGATCGCTAGCACTAAGTTTTGTTGTAATTTTTGTATTTAAGTTAGATTTTCGTGAACATTGTATAAAACATTTTAACCTTACATTTTTTGTATGAGTAAATAAATATCTGTGTAATTTTTTTAAGTACCTGTTTCCTTTTATTTTCCCTCCCTCCTATTAGACGAACCAACCAACAAATATAAAGAAAAGGCCTTTTAATATATTTATAATACGTTGTAATAGTAAAGGCCGTCGTGGCCCAGGGGCAAAGAGTGTGATTGAACAAGACGTTTGTGGGTTCGATCCCCACTCAAGGAAATGAAAAATTTATTCAATTTTATATTTCCATTTTTCTGCTCTGGTGTCAAGGCGACACCAGAAAGAGCGGCGTTGAGTTCCGCCACTCAACACGCAATGCCTTCAAAATTCGGTGGAAAGAAACGATATGTCTTAACTCTAGGCTAACGATAAGTATTAAAAGAAATGTAAATATAACTAAAGGTACGGACCATAAAGTCTGTAGTGAAAGTAAGAATTAAAATTTAAAAAAAAAAATCTCTAGGCTCCCTCTGCCTACCCTGCTGTGTGCGGGATACAGCGTGAAGCTGATAAAAAAAATATATTTATAATATAACAAGTAAGAAGTATAGTGGGTTCAAAGGTTTCGAGGCAAAGCGTTGATTTAACCACTCAACTCGCAATGCCCTCGAATCGGCACTCGCAAAATTCGGCGAAAAGTAGGGAGCGTAGTATCTTAACACTATACTCTTTCTGCCTATCCTGTTACATGCGAGAGACAACGTGAAAATATGAAATAAAACTAAAAAAACGGGTTAACCTGATTTCTTTTTGCACAAAATAAAGATAAAAAACAAATGCCCTCTAAAATCGTAATAGTAAGCTAAATAATATTGGAATTTACCAATCTGTAATACCACCGTAAGATTTACCGTAATAAATCCATCATGGCGCAGTGAGATTTTAATTTACTGTAACTGCCGTGGTTGTGAGTTTATACCCAGTTGGAAGTTTTTTTTTTCTGTCCGCTCTAATACGCCTAACTAAGCACGGCTAAGATTTTTTGCTACTTAACAAGCAATATTTGGAATTCGAGCTGAAAGTGGAGATCAGAGTGTCTAGACACCAGTTTATTTCTGCCTATACTGCTATACGGGATGAAAATTAAAGCATAAGATTAAGTAAATAAATGAATAAGACTCCTTAAAAATCAAATAAATCAGGTACACGCTGTATCTCGCATACAGCAGGGTAGGAAGAGAAAATCTAGTGTTAACACTCCATTCCCCACTTTCTGCCGAATTTAAAATTATATATTATATATATGAATATATATATAATAGGACTCCTTAATCAACATTATATGTACCACGAATTACTATCATCACTCGAAACCATCTCATTCCGTTTTAAAGATATATAAGCTGAGCAATAAATTTTATTGAAGCCTAAGATTAGGGAGAAAACCTTAATCGGTCCTTGAGATAGTGGGAAGTATTATAAGATGGGCTAGAGTTACGTAGTAGGACAATTTTTAATTGTAAATAAAATGGTTGCTGGTTTGATGCCTATAATTATTTTATTTCAATTATTTTCCTAAAACTTAAAAATATCTAAAGTTTCCAAAGATAAATTGGGGAACGGTATGTCTTGACACTGGTTTATTCTGTAAATTATTATACATATTTTTAATGATTATTTTCTACTCTTGGATAAATTTTGCGATTTAATCATAAAAAACTTAGTTATAAGTATTTGATAGAGTAAAAAGCTCCTAACCCTGCAACCCCATGTGCGCGGTGAGTCCATAGAATCGTAAATAGTTTCTTCTCTCTGAGAGACACATTTACCGCATCTTTATTTGTTTGAACTACACACTCTATATCCTGAATACAGAATAGTAGGTAGAGGGAGCTCAGTGTTTCAGTGCAAGTGCACGACTTCGAATCGAGTTTTGTTACCAGAACGGGGAAAATCTCTTTATATGAAAATGTGAATTCTTTTTTTGCATTGAGTGGAAATCGAATCCAATATCGTTGCATGTACAGTCATACATTATATAGCTGCACCACGATAGCCTCGTAAAAATAAATATTTACTTTATGGAGTGGTCCAAAAATAAAAAAAAAACAAATATAGTAATTGTAAGAAAAGACATAATACATTTTTTTTATCAGCTTCACGCTGTATCCCGCACAAAGTAGGGTAGGCAGAGGGAGCCTAGTGGTACACTCCGTTCCCCACTTTCTGCCGAATTCTGGAGGCATTGCATGCTGAGTGGCAGAACTCAACGCCGCGCTTAGCCTCGACACCAGAGCGAAGAAATGGAAATATAAATTTAAGTAAATATTTCATCTCCCCGAGTGGGGATCGAACCCATAACCAGTCGGTTTTACAGTCACGCATCGTGCCGCTGCGCCACGACTGGCCTCAAATATTTTAGTAGTAGATACATAAAAACAGGAAGTGAGCTTTATTAAGGAGAACTAGTACGAGGCTGGAGTGCTAAAACTTTTGTGCCGCATACGTAAAAAGGTTAAGTATTACACTCATACAAAAAGTTTATGAAACATCCTTCAATTTTTATTAATAAAATATAAAGGAGACGGAAAATCGTGGGCCCAAATGTAAAGAGTTGAGACATGGTCAAAAAAATTGATATTTTTTTTTCAATTTTATAATATAAATATCAACTCAATTGACAATCTGGAACCGGACATAAATTAGAAAAATAGTTTAAGATCCTTAATCGATATAAATAGTCCATAACAGTATTAGAAAAATGAAATATTTGCTTATTTTACTAAGGGCGAAGTATTTTAATGCGCTTATTAGTGCATATAATTACATTATATAAAGAAAATGTCAATTAAATACTAAAACAACAAACAGGAATTCATTTAATAAATCGATAAATATCAATCATATTTTAAATGATGATGATGAAGCAGATGTGACACCTTGTCTAATGATTTTTGGACTTTTCGCTTCGTTCGTTTCAATGTGTTTTGAGTTCCCGTTTGTTTGACATTTTCAACGTCTACTGTTTTGTTTTTCAAGGATTTTCTGCTCAATAATTATCTATTTTATAGAGTTTGGTTTTATAGAAATTGCTTAACCCCGCTTTTATCAAATCTCTAATAACTCAGCTCTCATATTACCAAAACTGACAGAATTTTCTGGGAGGAAATTGTGTACCTGAATCTATAAAATCATATCATTTTCGTCTCTTTGGATTCTAGGCCCAAGAATGTATACAATCGTTTCAGTCACTTTTGTTCGTAAAAACGTTATTCCGATATAACTATATATACTGTTTCTAGTAATCCATTTATTTCATTAATTTCTATCATGATGTCATAACAGTTATCAGTTTGAATTCCAATCGGGAGTTTGTATTATGTTTACTTCATCGCACCGGTAACAAGACAAAACGTGGCGTTGAGTTCCGACACTTAATACGCAATGACTCAAAAATTTAACAAAAAGTGGCGATCAGTGTGAACCAAACACTTTAATATGATTAAACATGAAATCTAAATTATGTTCATCTAATTTCACTAAGTAATGCAAATCGAAACAAGAAAATATCTTTATATTTATTTATCTTTACGCTGTATCCGGAATGTCCATGCTCCTCTATCCACCTGAATTCGAGACATTACGTGTTGAGCAGAGAGCAGTGGAGTTCAACGCAGCGCCTTCTCTCGCCAAAGCAGGAATATAACATAACATTTAAATATATATTTGTTTAATATATATTTGCGGTAGAGTCAAAAAGTTTATACTAGCACCAGCTATAGCACTATAACATCTGTTAGTAACTTGACTCGTGGTTTGGTCTGAACTATTCGACTCGTGCATACTTTGTAGTTGAAACTAAATAGATGAAATTGATTTCAGCTGTATAGAATTGCTGTAACTGTATACTGGTTTTAATTAAGTTCGTGTAATGAAATTCTAGATGAGATGAGTGGTTTGAAATATTTTTTTTCATAAACTTCTTGAAGTCTCAGCACAATTAATATCAGATATGATTACTATAGGTTAAAATAACACTTCAAGAATATTTATATATTAGGTTTCCTTTGCCTACCTTGCTTTATGCGGGATACAACATTAGTTTAAAAAAAATATCTTTGGGCCCCAAGTTCCACTGATTAGTATTTCTCTCCACAACAGTGTGTTGGTACTAGATTCTGATCTAATTTGACGCAATTGGTAGAACTTTAGCATTATAATAATAAGAAGACATTAATTTACAAATAATTATATGTATCTTACTATACAAAAGTCAGTCAGTCAGATAATTAAAATTATAATCGGGGCACAGGTACACAAAACTGCGACTGTAAACGTGACAGGTTGTAGGTTCGATTCCCACTAGAAGAAGTGAAATATTAAATATTTTCATTTCTTTGGTCTGGTAACGAGGTAAATAAAGCACGGCGTTGAGTTCCGCCACTCAACACGCAATGCTACCAGAATTGGGCGAAATCTGGGGAAAGGAGTGTCTTATCGAGAATCCCTCTGTTTACCGTTCTATATGCGGAATACAGCGTGAAGCGAAAAAAAATATAAAAACAATTTGTTTAGACGTCCATACGTTACGCATGTATACAACATTATTATGCAATAGTAAATCTTGTAACCCTCTTGCTACCCTTAAGAAGTGAAATCTCATTAAGTTAAAGTAAAGTGCTATATAAATTGGGGAAGGGGATGACGAGTTTGGATGCATTAGAGGGCAATAATCCGTGTAAATTATATTGCAATGTATCTTTAATGGAGTTACTTGCATGTGTTAGTCAAATTTTAAATTCTTGAATTAATTAATAGTTAGCTTCACGCTGTATCCCGCACACAGCAGGGTAGGCAGAGGGAACCTAGTGTTAAGACACTCCGTTCCCCACTTTCTGCCGAATTCTGGAGGCATTGCGTGTTGAGTGGCAGAACTCAACGCCGCGCTTAGCCTCGACACCAGAGCGAAGAAAATGGAAATATAAATTTAAGTAAATATTTCATCTCCTCGAGTGGGGATCGAACCCGCAACCAGTCAGTTTTACAGTCACATTTCGTGCCGCTGCGCCACGACTGGACTTAATTTTAATTAATTATTAAAATAAAAGCAAAATTAGAATCGATATTAATACAGAGCAGATGCTTTTGTCATCACCACTAAACCAGTCGGGAAGAAATAAGATTTGGCCAAAAATGAAAAAGTGTTTTTTTCAAACAAAACAATTAATATTGAGGCCAGTCATGAAGCAAACTACGACGTTAATTTCCAGAGTTAATTCTCAGAGAGAATAGAGTGTCTTAATACTATGTATGCCCTGCTATGTACGGGGTGTAGCGTTAAACTAAAAAAAAATCCACGACGTTAATGAACATATTTCAATGCAACTCATATTACACTGCGCTCATAACCTTGAAATATGAGTTAAAGTTTACATTTCTCTAACTATTATTGTAGTTCAAGGTAGAAACTTTTGTTTGTACGCTGCTGGTATATCTACAGCTGAATATCAGACGTGGTGTTTGAAATAACTTAGATGAGCTTTCTGTTATGGGACTTCGTTGCAAAGTGATATTTCACTATCTACGAAAGGGGAACACAGTGATTTATCACTACATAACTCTATTTTAGGGAACCTAGTGTCAAGACACGTCCGCTCCAAATTTTGCGCCAAGTTTGAGCGTTAATTGGCGAAACTCTACATCGTGCCTCCTTATCGGAGTAGGAAAATATTTTTTTTAAATATTTTATTCCCTCGAGTAGAAATCGAACCTACAATAGTCGCGCTTACAGACCCACACTTGTGCCCCTACGCCACGAAGGCCTCAATATTTATATAGATAATTAAAGAAAAAACAAACGAAGCGTTAAATTAAAAGTTACGTTATTTATATAATACATTTTAAGCAAATACTCGCACAAATACAGTGTAAGTATTCATAATTTTTTTTTTTCGCCATCTAGTGACAAAAAATATAACTAGCACTCACGATAATATATTCCAGTATTATACTGCTGTGTTATTATCTTAGTAATAATAAGGTTGCTTCAAATTTATAAGACGGTGGTACGAAATAAAAAAGTTAACTAGGTTGCCTGAAATGCGCGTTTTAAAAGTAAATAAGATTTTGTATGTAAATATGTAAAAATGGTTAAATTTCCATAGTAATATCTTATTATGCTTCTTATTTTTAACATGGTTTTATTATGTCGAGCTGTAATTAAGTAGAGACAGTATACGTTTAAACTGAACTTATAAACTTATAAATAAGTATAACTAGTGGGTACGCGCAGCTTCCCCCGCATATTTGCACCTTTAGGGGTGAATTCTAAAAAAAACACGTAACACGTGTTGAATAAAATATTTTTAACAGTATGTATTTAAATTTTTATAAAAATCGGTGGCGATTTAAAGATTTTTTCGTATAAACTTTCAACCTCTTATTTGACCCTTAGGGGGTGAATTCTAAAAAAACATGGAACACGTGTTTAATGAAATATTTTTAAGAGTCTGAATTTCAAATTTTATAAAAATCGGTGCCGAATTAAATTTTTAAATTTTACAAACTTTCAACCTCTATTTCATCCCTTTAGGGTTATTTTTTTTTTCAATCTGTTCTTAGTGAATGCCCAGATTATGAAAATAACAATCTCAAAAAATAGCATCAACATATATGTAATAAATACATAAAATCTTATTTTTATTCTTTTTTCATGCATTTTTTTGTATAATGTTATCTTTTCCGTACATTTTCCTCCGTGTGCTCTCCTTACAATGTGACATTGGTGAAATGATTAGTGCTGAATAGGCACGCCAGGGACGCCATAAACAAAGATCTAAACTGAGTTGAACTAAATATATAACAAGTAATAAGTAAATATATAATTGAGGCCAGTCGTGGCGCAGCGGCACGAGGTGTGACTTCAAAACCGACTGGTTGTGGGTTCGATCCCCACTCGAGGAGATGAAATATTTACTTAAATGTATATTTCCCTTTCTTCGCTCTGGTGTTGAGGTTAAGCGCGGCGTAGAGTTCTGCCACTCAAAACGCAATGCCTCCAGAATTCGGCAGAAAGTGGGGAACGGAGTGTTTTAACACTAGGTTCCCTCCGCCTACCCTGCTGTGTGCGGGATACAGCATGAAGCAGATTTATTTATTTTTATTTTTTAGTTTGCCTCAAATCGACATTAGATGATTTTGATTTGTCTGTTCTTAGAAGAACTGTTATGTTGATTCATGTAGAATTCAATGGGATGAGAACATTAACAATATATGCATGTTTTATTTGAGTAAAAAATCCTTTTAGTCCCTGTATAGAAGCTCTCCGATAATTTTTTTTTTTTTAAAACGGATTGTCTTTAATCAAAAAGTCCTTCAATGAAGAATGTTTTCAGTTTCATACAATATAATAGACAGATAGATATGAACATAAAAAAATGTATTATTTATTTTTATTTCGTATATATATTTTTGCTGATGCGATAGTGATTTTGTATGTGATAGTGATTACTCATTTGTATGTATTTGTAAGTTCAGTTTTACATCAGATTATCTATAACTATGTTATGAAATCTAAGAATCTGAATTACACGAACTTCTTATTGATATATTTTCATGAATAATGGCGATTATATGGAGATTAGATGACAATACAACATTATGGTACCATCGAGCTGGTCTGATGATGGAATTGGAAGACGGCTGATGGAACCTTGGACTGGACACTAGTTAGCATATCGAGTGTATACTCATTACAATCGTCATATTAATATGTAAAGCGTGTTTTATTTTTTTTAAACTTCAAATTATAATTAAATGTTTTCATTCGCTAGTCTTGGTAACGAAACAAAGCGAGACGTTGTGTTTCGCCACACAACACGCTATGCCCCCGGAATTCAGCGGAAAATCACTAGAAAATATAACACCTAGGTTCCCAGGTTCCCTTTGCTATGTTCGGCAACGTAAAGCAATATTACCTAGTAATACCGGTTTTACAGCATAATTAGTTATCGCACACTAAGTTAGCTTTATAAAACGTTTAATACCATCTCTAATGTATAACATACATACATACATACATAATATAAAATGCGAAGGTGCAAACCCATTTTCAGATTTCTATCATTCATCCAATAAGAAGGAACTGCTCAAATGAAACGCTTATTAAGCTGGGATAATAAGACGGTGGATATACTCGCGGCAAACGAAGGCAGTGATGAGCCATTGCTTTATGAGATAGTGCTGTTATATCATCGATATGACATAATGAAGTGATATGGTTTTGTTTTATAAATATTTATTTGTAAATTTAATTAATACCTTCAGCTGACTGTTTGCATTGAGGCTGTCTGATTGTAAGCGCGATGATTGTGGGTTCGATTCCCATTCTAAGGGATGATTTATTTTCATTTTCACGCTTGGGACAAATTTCGCCACTTAACACGCAATGTCTCTGTAAAAATCAACGGATAATGGGGACCCTAAGCCTACCCTGTTGGTAAGCCCCATGCCCACCTCATTATCGATATAGTTATTTCAATTACTTTCATTAAGATTGATGTTCATATAACAGCATCAGTACCAACACTGCATCGTGTATGAGCAAACGTGCAGCTGTCTCGTTTCGTCTTTTTGTCAATGCAGCTAAAACACTCTTAACTTTGTTACCGGCACCTCTCCTATGTGCAAAACATACTTCTCAGAAATATCACTTCATTCACTTGTTATCCATCTCATTTCTCAGCAATAGGCGATCCACAATACCGCATTCGTCACCACTTGATATACCAACAGGGACGCACTGGTACGAGTGGTCTTGGGGGAATGCTCTATCAGTGCGTTCTCACCTGTACCTTTCATGTGGTGGATAAAATTTTGCAGCTCTTATAATCCTTCATAATTGGTTTACTATTGAAATCCACAAAAAAACCAAATCCAAATCCTTTATAATTGGTTTACTATTGAAATCGTTCAGTTATTTATTCTTTCAGTTATTATTTGAAATTACCTGGCTAAAAATATTTATGTTCACACATATGAGTAGAACCAAATACCAAGATATGGTCGTAAGTTCTAGTCGTTTATTTTTAATACCTACTACGTGTCTTTTCCGACATATATTTATTTTTTTATTGTTGTACAATTATGTCAATCGAACCAGACTTAGAAAAGACAAAAAAGAAGAAATATGTTGAAATACAAATATTTCAGTAAATGGAAACATAAAAAATTATGCAATCATTATTAATTTAAACATTAAAATATATTTATTAAAAAACGTATTTCTGATTTTATCAATTTACATGAAACATCAAAATTCCATACCGTATATCAATTTCCATTGCTAATACAAAAAAAAATATCTTGAAGATCAAAGTATATATATTAGTATTTTGACTTTCTTTTCTAAAATAATACCGTAAATAATAATATAATACGTGATTGAAATTATCGACAAATGTCACCCCTATTCGAATGGTACCAAATATGCATTGATTTAATTGTAGATGGAAATTAAGGCTTATTTAGCTTAAAATATGGCGTAAATTCCTTTGAACGATGTAGTTATTAAAATGAACGGACGATGGAGACAAGTGAGCTAGATTAGTATTAAAAGAAATTGATTTGTATTTAGAGCTTTTATAATGAACTAAATACGATTTTTATTGAATCTATTGTGGCGTAGTTATGAAATACATGACTATAAGAGACGGTTGCGAGTTCATTTCTGTTTTCGTGGAAATTTTTACATTAAATATAGTTTTTTTTTCGGCTTGTATTGGTAGTTAGCGAAGTTATGGTTACACTAACCACCTAAAATACTTCATTTTAATACATAATTTTCTTTCAACTAAAAGAAAATAGTAGATTCCTGATGATTACCTGATGTTAAGTCACCCTGATTTAGATTTTTTGGGGACATTGTCTTGAATGATCCATCTAATGTACTTTGTATTACTAAAGGAAATCAGGTCCATTGTGGCGCAGCAGAAGCGACTGTAAACGTGACAGGTTGTGGGTTCTATTCTGTACTATAGAAAGTGAAGACCGTTTTTTTAAACACTAAACTGCTTCCATCTACCCTGCTACATATGGAAAACAGCGTGATGCTAAAGAAAATTACATAAATTTTACAAAAAATCGTTTTCCGAGCGAATTTGAACGTACAACCCTCAATTACAAATATATAATATAAATAACCATCAACATATCTATTAAATACAAGTATAGGGATAGTTAATCCTAGTTTTCATTAATAGTATAATAACCAATGCAATTAACGTAGGTCCATTGTACCGACAGTTCTTTATTTGAGCACCGAACAATACGCTTCCTCAATATACAGCGATATTGGTTACTGTATCGAATACGTAACGGTATTGCCTATGAAGAGAATAATACAGCTTTTAACCGACAAAGACGAAGAAAGTACTTTTTTACATATAATATACGTTGTGAGATTGAAAAGATATTAGTTATTTAATAATAATATAATTATTTACTGTACATTCAAAAATAAAATACAACAAAAAGAACAGTTAAAAGAGATCTTTTTTCGCTGCATAAAAGGTACTTGGTATTATTTAACTGAAAAATATAAAAAAAACTGAAATGTAGCTATTTTAACAATTTTAATGTATTTTGTAACATTTTTAAAGTGTTATTCCACACTTGGGAAATAGAAATACTTATTTAGAAAACGTATAAAAATTTGAACGTATCTGGACTCGAACCCGCGCTTCCTGGAAACCGAAACCAGGCGCTCTGACCACTAAGCCAGGAACGTATGGCGTTAATTTTAAAGTACCATAATGAAATTGAAATATTTAGCGATGGTAGAATTTTGTAAAATTTTCGTACAAAGATTACCAACAAAAATAAATCGTAACAAACGTATGACGAGGACGTGATACAGTGCTTAGGCAGGTGACTGCAAATTTGACAGGTTGTGGGCTCGATTCGTATTCGAGAAAATTAAATATTTAATATTTTCATTCTTCGCTCTGGTGTCGAGTCAAGGTGCGACGTTGCTTTCCTTTTGCCAATGCCTCCAGAATTCTATGGAAAGTGAAGAGCGAAATATTCTTAACACTAGCTTAATCTGCATACTCCTACACTACATGCGGGATACAATGCAAAGCTGATAAGTATACGCAGGCGCACTATCTTGTGACTGAAACCATGACGGTTGTGGGTTCGATTTTTACTTGGAGGAATGAAATATTTTATAATTTCATTTCATCGCTCTGGTAAGGAGGCAAAGTGTGAAGTTGAGTGCTATCATTTAACACGGAAACTGGAAACCGAAAGTGTGTGAATAAAAAAAAGAAGTTTCCCGAATTAATGAATTTATATGCGCTTACAAAAACACGGTTATTTCGAAATCGATGACAGGAACTTTTATCAGCTTTTATTTTTTTATCAGTTTCACACAGTATTCCGCACTTTGCAGGGTAGACAGAGGGAACTTATTGTTAAGATACTCCGTTCCCTATTTTCCGCAGAATTCTAGAGGCATTGTGTCAACGCCCCGGTTCGCCTTGACATCAGAGCGAAAAACTGAAAATATACATTCAAATATTTCATTTTCCCGAATGGGGTTCGAACCTACAGCCATTCGCGCTTACAGTCATATATTTTATTTATATGTAAACCTATACCAAATAGATACATGTCTTAATTTGTAATAAACATAACATTTTAATATTCCCCAACAAAGTACAACCGTGTCACCGCAATAATCTCTATTTATTAACGACTCATAGGTACCTACTGACCACTACGCGGGATTACCGTATAATGAGATAACTTTCTTATGAGACTTGAGTTGGAGTAATCTTTTGATTTCAGATGTTAGAAGAAATGGATAAGATTGATGTACATAGTTTTCTTTTATATTTTTTTATTCATCTTCACGCTGTATCCCGCAAGTAGCTAGTAGCTAGGTTAGGCAGGAGCCTCATAGTGTTTTTTACGCACTTCGAACTCCGTTCCGCCAAATTTTGTAGGCATTTGATTGTCGGAACTTAACGCCTCGCCACCAGAGCGAAGAAATGGAAATATTAAATATTTAATTTCCTCGAGTGGACGAGGTAGAGGTACCCACGCGAGTAGGACCACAACCTGTACATTTACAGTCACTAGCTTGTGTCAGATTGTGAGAGATTTATAATTTTGTAAGAAAAATCGAAACTTTTTTGAACATGTGTCAATATTTGTGCTTAGCGATATTTCAATTTGGTCAGTTTCTAACAAGTACGGGTTCAAATCCAGCTACGTTAAAATTCTTATATGCTTTCTATACTTGTGATACTTTCCACAATTCGATATTTTGCATTTAGACCATAAAAATCTAGTGCCACGGCTAATTTTACCAAAACGGGAAATAGAAAATATAAATTAATAATTTCAGCGTAGTAAGAATCAAATCCACATCGGTTGCGTGTTCAGTGGGAGATGGTACGATAATAACTAACTTCTAAGCCAATGCATTCAAAAGTTACAGAGGTTTATGGCACAAATTTCCGTAAATTTTTGAAGCTCACAAGGGAATCAAAATCTACTTCCAGTGAAATCAGAATCTTGAAATTTGGTATGAAGCAACGTCTTAAAGCAGAGATATAGGAAACATTGCGAAAGGTGAAAAGTTATAGGTATTTCATTAAAAAAAAACACTACACACTTATACTTTTAGTTCATTTCATGCAAAGTGACTGCCTATGTTTGCAAAATTAAATTTACTTAAGTAAATTGTACTTCCTTTTCCTAGTTGACCTACAATCCTGAAATTGGGAATCTTATGTAAAGTCCTACATATGTAAAGTACTCCGTTCTCGTTAAGCCACTTCTGTTCCCTTTTTTGCCAAATTCTTGAAACATTGTGCGGATTGGTGGAACTTAACGCAGCACTTTAACTATTTACCAGTGTTTAGTGTCTGTAGTGTTTAGAAATAATAATAATAAAAAAAAAACTATTTACCAGAGCGAATAAATGAAAATATCAAATATTGAATTTTCCCGAGTGGGAATCAATAAAAATTATGTTTTTAATAATCTTTAAACAAAATATAATATAAAGTTTTTAATAATCTTTAAACAAAATATAATATAAAAGTAATAAAATACAGAGGCCGGTCGTGGCGCAGCGGCACGAGGTGTGACTGCAAAACCGACTGGTTGTGGGTTCGATTCCCACTCGAGGAGATGAAATATTTACTTAAATTTATATTTCCATTTCTTCGCTCTGGTGTCGAGGTTAAGCGCGGCGCTGAATTCTGCCACTCAACACGCAATACCTCCAGAATTCGGCAGAAAGTGGGGAACGGAGTGTCTTAACACTAGGTTCCCTCTGCCTACCCTGCTGTGTGCGGGATACAGCGTGAAGCTAATAAAAAAAAAAATATAAAAAATATAATAAAATACAAGTAAAAGAGTATGGAACTAATGTAAATAACAGATATAACACTTTACGTTAGTATATTTCGAATAAGTAGCGCTCGAAATCAGCAAATCCTTCTTCGTATTCACTTTGAAAGCTTGATCAGTAAAGCATTCGTTAACTCCTAAGAATATTTAATTAGTTTTAGCTTCGACAGTATAGAGTCTTGATTTGAATTAGAATTTTGTGTTTTTTTTCTCGAGTGGGGATCGAACCCACAACCAGTCGATTTTACAGTCACACTTCGTGCCACTGCCCCACGACTGGCCTCTGGATATTTTTTATTTATACTAATACTCTACGTTAATACGTTTTTTTTTATTTCACGCATATGGAAAGAAAAGTGTTAAGATGCTCTTCCATTCCCAATATACTGTGTTCATCAGTAAATACGTTCGGTAATTTCGCGTAGTAGTTATTGCGTGTAAAGTAGTAGTGTTAAGTAGTGTTATTGCGTGTTAAGCGTGATTTAATATCAATATAAATTTTAATACTAACAGAAACAAGCATGAGAGGTACAATCAAAATTTAATTAGAATAACTCATACAATATGGAATAAGATACTTTAGCTAATAAATTACTAGTAGTACTAGTACTAACACAATATTTCTATAGCATCTAAGACAATAATTAAATCGTAAATACAGTTTACATTCGTTTTGTAAAAATAATAATAACTTAATTAATATATAAACTACTCATTAGGGTTCCATCCTTTCAAGGAAAAAAAGGAACCCTTATAAAATCACTTTGTTGTCCATCTGTCTGTCTGTCTGTCTGTCTGTCTGTCTGTCTGTCAAGAGCCTTTATCTCCAAAACGCTTGAAGATATCGAGTTGCATTTCAAACCATATATTTAGATCTACGACCCATGATTTCCTAAAAAAAACTTATTTTTATTTATATTTAAAGAAAGAATCTGAAAACTATACATTTGTGGTCAAATAAAAAAAAATAATAGCCTTAAAAGGGGGGTAAAAATTGGTATTAAAGCCGCTAGTTCAAGTGAAATATCAGATAAAAGGGTTCTGGCTAAGCTAAGCCTGAATTCATTCAGAAAAGTTCGAAACCTTCAATTTTTGTACTGAACCTTCGGTGAGCGAGCCCGACTCACTTGTCTCACTTGTCCGGTTCTTTTTTGTTTGTGATGCAGTACTTTCTCAGAAAATAAAGAATAGTTTAAGATACTAAAAACACGCATTTTTCAACAAAAGACATTTCACAGAAACTCGATACGTTTACTAGTAGGCAGTCCAAGATTCCATCAGCCATCTTCCAATTTGATCATCAGACCAGCCTGATGGTATCATAATATTGTATTATCACCTCATCCTCATTTATCGCGTAAGCGTTCGACTGTAAACGGGACATGTTGTGAGTAACGAGGCAATGTCTAGCTTTGAATTCTGCCGTTCAACACGTAATGCCTCCAGAAATTCCTCCTCCTCCTCCTTTAATGGGAAGTGGGAAACGTAAGTGAACAGGTACTTAAAGGGGAACAGAATGTTCCCCACAACAAAAAATATCTCGTAAATAAAACGTAGAGATTAAAAATAAAATATAATAAAACACCACATCCAAATAATTATTATCACTTTTTCCAAGAAAGTATCGCCCCACGAAGAAAGTTTAGGAGAACGTGTGTCGCGAGGAATTACTCGTTTTTTTTTTCTTTTATAATAGTTATTTTTATTTTCTTCCTTCTTCACTGACATACTTTTTTCGTTCATAAAAGGACTAATTGATTGATTTGTCAATATACATTTTAATTTAATTATATTATTTATTTAAATATAGCAAAGAAGGCAGAGATAATCCAATATTAAGACATTCCGTTCCACTACACAGCTAGTACAATTTCTCGAGGGCGATCGTACACACTATCGTCACGCTCACAGGCGTCAGCTGAGCCGCTGCGTCACGACGACCTCAATACAATTTTATTTTTATTTTTTTTATCAACTTCACGCTGTATCCCGCACACAGCAGGGTAGGCAGAGCGAACCTAGTGTTAAGACACTCCGTTCCCCACTTTCTGTCGGATTAATAAATGAATAATTAGGAATTAATCATTATATATTAATTTAAGTATTATCAAATATATTAAAACAACAACAAGATTGTCCAAAATTGCATTCTTTTCAACGTGAAGTATTCCACGTATACAAGTTAAAGGCCGTTAAAGGATGCATTAATAATAATAGATCTAGAACGAAAAAAAAAAACATAAAGTAATCTCTATAAATTGGGTGCAAAATGGGGAACAGAGAGTCTTGACACTAGATTCCCTCTGCCTACCCCGTTGTTTGCGGGAAACAAGTGAAGTTAATTATTTTAATAAGGGAATTTGTTATTATTTTACATTTTTTCCAAATCCCAAACACTAAAAACTAATATTTATTATCAAATATCTCAATAAAGTATCGAAAACTGCTAACAAGGTGTCAAAGTAATTGCTAAGTTAACAAATCTAATCAACACGTCGTGAGGGGACCGAATATAACTTTGTTATTGAACTATTATCAGCCGCGTTCTTTGTGGACTTTTGCGCTTTTATAGTTATTATATTATGATTCAACTAAAAATAGATTTTTTATATAAATGATAAAAAATATAAGAAAAGTGGTAATGAGGCCAGCGTGTAACTGTAAACGCGATAGGTTTTGGGTTCAATCGAACCCAAAACCTATCGCGTTTACACTCGAGAAAATGAAATATTAAGTATTTCAATTTCTTCAATCTGGTAACAAGGCAAAACGCAGAGTTGAGGTTTGCCACTCAACATGCAATGGCTCTAGAATTGATAGTAAAGCGGAGAACGGAATGTCTTAACACTAGATTACCTCTGCCTACTAAGTGCGGTTCTCATTTTTTTCGCGAAGCAGGGTAAGCAATTGGAAGCTAAGTTAAAAATAATCCAATCTCTTTCTATTCATTTTCTATCAGCCCGTTTTATTTGTCAGAGCAGGAAATGTGAAATGAAAATATTAAATATTTCATTCCCCCATCTAGAAATCAAATGCACAACCGCCGCATATACACTCGCACGCTTGTATCCCTGAGTCACAGCGGCCTCATATATCATTTTTAATTCAAAATTATAAAAAAAGACAACTTCGGCATACCAAAGCCAATATAAGTACATTACATTGACTTTCATCAGTCATACACAAAGCAATAAGAATCGAACCAACACGGTTCTGTAATCACGATTGTGCTGCGTCGCCTTTATACCACAAGTTAACTCGAATAGCGCTGTATTGTTGGGAAATGTACGTTTACACGTACATGTTACGATACGATACGATATCTGATATCTATAAAATTTTATTATTTAAAAGAAGGAAGTGATAGAAGATACTTCCACTTTTTAAAAATATACTGCCTGCTTTACATTTATTTCTATATTTATATTAAAAGAAAATGCTAAATAACATTTAATTGCAAAATTAACAAACTACTGTACTGCACTGAAATAGATAAGTTTCAAACTTTTCTACATCAAAATATTTTTTTAATATTAACTGTAATTTTCTTGTTCTGCTCGACTAAATACAAACTAGAATTAAATAAAAACTAGAGTTGGGATCGAACCCACAACCAGTTGATTTTACAGTCACACTTTGTGCTGCAGCGACTGGCCTCTATTTTGCTTTATAAAAAATATTTATTAAACTAAATATGGAATGAGGTTTATTTTATTTTACATATCTTGAATGAATTCTGCGTAATATTTTAAATAATTAAGGAAAATGTAAAACAATTAACAGTGAGAAATATTTTGTTAAATTGCAATAATAAATTAGATCTCGCCACTAGTAACGACATATATTTGGTGTTTTTAATATGTTAAAACACAAATACAGTACTATATTATTAAAATATTGTTATAATCAGCTTTATTATTGCTTTAATATTTTATAATTTGAAATAATACAAATATATAAAAAGTTGCTGTAGCGCAATCTCTCTTCTCGGGATAATGATTATAAAATCATTTATATAATCTTAACTCCTAGATCTGATCTTATATGTGTCAAAAAAATATTATTGATCGCTTAGAAAAATTATACTTTTTATAATTTTCTTACATAAAATATGTTTTAAAATTTTAATTTATAATAATTAATTTTAATTTTATTTTATTTTAATTTTAACATTTATGAATTTGAGAAGATTTTCTTTGTTTTATTTAGCTCATACATACATAGGATACTGTATCCTGAACATCAAGTTAACATTATTAATAATAATATTTAAAAATTATATTTTTTTATATTCTGGACCACGACTAGCCTCAATTATAAAAATAAAAGAAAATATCGTATCGTACATTCTAAATACTGTACCAAGGCACAGCTGCGGTTAGAGCGTGTAATACTGGCAGTGGAGCGCTATCAAAACATAACAACAGATAAGAGTACTCTATCTCTTTGTTGCTCATCGCACAATACCATTTACAGCCTTAATAATTATAACTTGAGACGTTATTGCATATAAAATTCTAATCTGAATATATTGTTGGGGTTTTGATTTACGATTGTCCTTATTTGGTTACTTATTGATAGCTCTTGCCCATACATATTTGTTAACTAAGACACATTCTGATTGCGGGAAGTAACAGCAGTTGTAGAAGATTAGATTGAAACAAACAAACAAATTAACATTATATAATGTATAATGTGTATAGCCTTCCTCGATAAATGGATTAAACAACTTAAAAATATTTTTTCTATTAGAACCAGTAGTTGAGGCTAGCGCAGGGGTACCAATGTGCGACTGTTAATGCGACAGGTTGTGGGTTAGATTTCCATTTGGCGAAATGAAATATTTAAAAAAAAATTTCGTCGCTTTGAGAACGAGGCAAAACAAAACAAATTCCTTCAAAATGGGAAACGGAAATATTTTCATGGGAACTCGTCTTAACTCTAGGTTCCCAGGGTTTTCAAACCTACCTATCCTGCTATGTGCTGCATACAGCATGATGAATTGATATCTCTTTTTCTTACAGAATTCACTTAAAAAGAGCCAGTAGTTCATAAAATTCCAATTAACAAACTCTTTTGCTTAAGAATTTTTATCTTATTATTTCTGGAATTTTGAATAATTGGTATAGAATACACAAATTAACAGTACGTAAATACAATTTACATTGCACACAGTAAGTAGATCGATGCATGTTAGATATTTCTAATAAGCTTCACGCTGTATCCCGCACACAGCAGGATAGGCAGAGGAACCTAATATTAAGATGCTCCACTCACCACATTCTATCGAATTTTGGAGGCATTGTGTGTTGAGTGGCAGAACTAAACCCAACACTTTGCCTCGACACCAGAGCAAAGAAATGGAAATATAAATTTAAGTAAATACTTCATCTCCTCGAGTGGGGATCGAACCCACAACCAGTTGGTTTTACAGATACACTTTGTGCCCCTGCACCACGACTGGCCTCATTTTTTTCAATCTGCCTATCCACTTGTATACGAAATACAGCGTGAAGTTGAACAAAAAAATTAAATTATTTAATTATATTATATTAAATACAATATTCATTCACCCAGATCAATTAAATAAATTTAAATTAAGGTACTATTTAAGTAGTAATTATTTATTAAATTTACATTTTGATACGGTATCAACATGCATTTATTCATTATAAAGTCAATATATGCATAAAACAAATATACAAAACATGTTGGAGTCTGTGATTTATTAATGAATTGTACATATTTAATAGTATCGACGTATGGCTGTCAAATTATTACTTTTGTAGGTTCTAATTAAAATTAAATCAGCTTCACGCTGTTTCCCGCACACAGCAGGGTAGGCAAGGGAACCTAGTGTTAAGACATTTCCGCCTAAGTCTGGAGGCATTGCGTGTTGAGTGGCGGGACTCAACGCCGCAAAGATTCTAGTTGTATAACGAATTCAAATCTTGGTGATCGTTGTAATGTCTTCATATATTATTTTTATATTCTGTAGATAGTGAAAGTAGTAGTGTAAGTGAATAAATTTCCTTATCCTTATAACAATATAATCAGACAAGGCGCGTTCAGTAGCGCCATTCGATAAGCAATGTCTTGAAAATTGAGCAGAAAGGGAGAAATGGAGGGTTGGGTAGAGGAAATCGAGTTTTTGTCTGCCTACTCCTGTACTAGATCTCCCTACTCCGTTAAATGCGGGATCCAGTATGAAAGTGAAGAAAAACAATATACATATCATGTTATACAAATGTATTACATACATAAGTACACACTAGCTTGATGAAAAAGGAAAAAGTTTCAATATGAGTGAATACAAACATAAATAATATATTAAATAATTTAAATAAAATACTCTTATATTTCTTATTAATTCGTAAATCAAGTGCAAAAATATAATAACGAGTGTATAAATTGATTATGTAAATTGCAGAAAGTTCCGCCAAATTTACATTTTAAAGCTGATCGTGGGAAATTAGTTTCACTGGTAATTTTCCGTGTAAACATTATTTATTGTTCTATGTAATTTTAATATGTAAGTAATATATAGGTACATCAGCGATAATATTTAAGTTTTTATTATATTTCCGCTTCACGATATACTTAGCGTATAGAAAAATAGGTTAATAGATCTACAGTCTACGCCCTCTGTTCTCCATGTTCTCCACTCTCCGCCCAAATTCGAGTCATGGCGCGTGAAGTGGTGAAACTCAACACCTCATTTTGTCTTGACAGATTGAAGCAATAAGGTAATAGAAATAACATCTAATCTAATCTTGGTTCACGCTGAATCTCTAGCGGGGTAGTCAGATAGAACGGAGCGCCAAACGCTACGGTCCCTGCATATCTCTTTCGCCTCGTCTACTATCATCAACCTCTTCATACATGCCTCCGGGGGGTCTTCATGCTTTTTATGTGACCTTACTCCAATATCTTCGATACTGTGTTTTCTAAGGTCAACTGAGGTCTCCCCCTACCTTTCTTATCGCTCACTTTTCCGTCATAAGTCTTTTTTTGCCATTCCTTCATCACTCATTCGTTCGACGTGCCCAAACCAGCTGAGCACGTTCTTCTTCATTCTTACCGTGACATCCTCTCTAGTACCTGCCATTCTGTGTATCTCTTCATTGTGGATTCGATCAGCTAGACTGACTCCGCATATCCTACGAAGAGATCGCATCTTCCGTAATACCCACGTTTCGCCGCCATATAACAGCGTCGTTACCAACACTGCATTGTGGCCAAACGAGCAGATGTGCTGACGTCTCGACGTCTCATCAATACAGCTACAGCTTCATTAACCCTATTACCGGCAGCAATACGCCTTTCCACATCCATATCGTATCTTCCATCTCTACTGAAGAGATCTCTATAGAACTAAACGTTGTATTTTGTTTAATCAGGTAGCACTATATGTCATTGAATACACAATCATCAAGAAGTACAATCAGAGACTTGCGCGTCAGTTTTGATGCAATCGTAATTTTCACCAACATTTACTAAAAGAGGCCAGTCGTGGCGCAGCGGCACGAAGTGTGACCGTAAAACCGACTGGTTGTGGGTTCGATCCCCACTCGAGGAGATGAAATATTTACTTAAATTTATATTTCCATTTCTTCGCTCTGGTGTCGCGGTTAAGCGCGGCGTTGAGTTCTGCCACTCAATACACAATGCCTCCAGAATTCGGCAGAAAGTGGGCAACGGAGTGTCTTAATACTGGGTTCCCTCTGCGTACCCTGCTGTGTGCGGGATACAGCGTGAAGCTAAAAAAAAAATAACTAAAAAAAAGTTCATTATCAACAAAAATTTTGCCATAATGAGCGGCAGTAACTGTCT
>JAATLQ010014920.1:18625-56463 GCA_013421005.1 Heliconius erato x Heliconius himera | reverse complement strand
CAATGCTTTGTGAAAAGCAACCGTGCGTATACCACACATTGTGAGATGACAATAACTAATTGTGTGTTAGGTTTTTTGTCTAAAGTGACACAAATTAATTTTTTTAATCACGATTTCGCACGATGTTTGGTTCAAAGGCAATAGTTATATGTAATTTTATATTAGAATAAATGTTGTGTGAGGCCAGTCGTGGCGCAGCGGCACGAAGTGTGACCGTAAAACCGACTGGTTGTGGGTTCGATCCCCACTCGAGGAGATGAAATATTTACTTAAATTTATATTTCCATTTCTTCGCTCTGGTGTCGCGGTTAAGCGCGGCGTTGAGTTCTGCCACTCAATACACAATGCCTCCAGAATTCGGCAGAAAGTGGGCAACGGAGTGTCTTAATACTGGGTTCCCTCTGCCTGCCCTGCAGTGTGCGGGATACAGCGTGAAGCAAAAAAAAATGTTGCAAGTTGTAATAATGAAGAATAATGTGGGACGTCATAATGTTTGGGAACCATTAAGAAATAGAAAGACGTATAATAGTTATTTTTTTCAAACTATTTCTTACATAGCAGGGCTGCACGAAAAATCTGAGAGTTCTAAGTGTTCACCGTTCCCTGTCATTTCGAATTTATTAGAAATTCAATATTTTTGACCTAGAGTGACGTTTCATATTTTGCAATTACAACTATAAATTATTAAATTAAAACAGCAGGCGAAACTCAACGCCGCGCTTTGCCTCTTTACCAGAGGGAAGAGGGAATGAAAATATTAATCTTTCATTTCTCCGAGTGAGACTCGAACCCACAACAGTCGAACGCTTGTGCGTTACGACAGACTTCCTTATATTTCGACATATTTTTATAATTTGCACAGCCAATTTGTTGTTAAAAGTTAATATCAAGCATAGATTACAACCGTTTCAGTAAGTTAATCCCAATGCACCAAGCAACTAACATTTAATGCGTCTATTTAAGTTAACTAGAACTTATACACAGAAGGACCTGGTAAGTAAAAAGATGTAGCGATAAAGCATTTTGTTTCAATAAAAAATAAAAAAATAATTATAATATAACTAAAACTAACTAAAAACTGACTAAAAAATAAATATAAAATACATGTAAGTATATATGTATTTGTTTGTATTTTGTAAGTGGCAAAATATTTTGTATGAGTTAATTATATAATAATTTAAATAATTCGAATAATTCGAAACACCGATAGGTGGACATGCAGGTTCAAATTTCATTATCTAGTATCAATATGAACCAAATAAATAAATAAAGTAATAGAATACCTTTTAAACGGTATTCTAGTTAAAATTATTTTAGAGGGCAGTCATGGCGCAAGAGCACAGATCAGGGTAGGCAAAGGCAAAGTATTAAGACTTCGTTCCCCACTTTCCAGCTTATTCTATGGGCATCGCGTGTTGAATTTCAGAACTTAACGCAACGCTTCGCCTCAACATCAGAGCCCCGCTACGGTCTCTACATACCTCTTTCACCTCGTCCATTTACGTCAACCTCTTCATATACTCCGCTTTTTACGTAACCGTCCGCCAGTATCTTTGATACTGTGTTTTTGAGTGGAGTGGAGGTGCCCAAGTCAGCTGAGCACGTTCTTCGTCATTCTCACTATGCCATCTCCGCTATTACCTCCCATTCTTTTCATTCGCATTCATTTTATTACCCACGTTTCACTGCCATATAACAACGACAGTATCAACACTGCATTGTGTAGGGCCAATCGTGCAGTTGTTCTGACGTTTCGCCGTCTCAACAATGCAGCTAAGATTGCTCCGTTAACCCTGTTACCAGCAGCAATATGCATTTCCACATCCATCTCGTATCTTTCATCTCTACTGAACATACTTTTCAAATATATCACGCTCGCACGCATGCTCTGATGAGCAAGTGAATGATGAAATGCAACCTTACGAGTGTAATTTTGCATTCCATCCATGCGGAGGGAAAAGAGGGTCTAAAGTCTCCATGGGCCATCCACAACAGCCTTTCAGATCTCTATTGTGTTATAGAATATTTTAGCATGAAGTATAAAAATATGAATTTAAATAAATATTTCATTTTCTCCAGTAGGGACCTAACCCACAACCAGTCGCGTATACAGTCATACACTTGTGCCCTTGCGCCACTACTGGTCTCAATATTTTAATAACAACGTTTAATACCGACAGCACCAAATTAAAATATTACTTCATATTAAAATATTAAGTTAAGTTTAAGGTAGAGTGTCTAAATAAATACTTTTTTGATTACATTGATTGGCAATATCAACTTTCATATTCAAAAACCCGGATCGAAAGTGAATATCGTTCTCCATCTTTACTTATAGAGTAAAGATGGAGAACGATCTCACACAGTATATTTACTCTAGGATCCTTCCGAATGCACTGCTATATGCGGGATAAAACTTTAACTTTGAAAAAAAAAATATGTAAAAATTGACATCTTCTTATCGCTTATAACTTGCACCAAAGACTTAACGGGGAGACCAGTCATTAACTGTGTTACGGGATGGGCAAAAATATTTTTTTCTTGTTGCACTACCCACTAAGCGAGTGTCGGAACCGGTGTTTTCTTTCAAAAAAGTTAATAGCCTATTTCAAACGACGTTTAATCTTTTTACTTTACTTTTATGATCGGTTGTGAATTTTGAAACATTCTTCATTTTCCTTGGCATACCGTAATAATATTTTTTTTTATTAAAAAGTAAATGTTATTTATTTCTTTGTATTTTTTTTATTATATCCATATTATATATGTATGTAACGTACAGAATGGAAATGGACCTGTGGACCAGCGACTCAGAGGAAGGCCGCACCAGATGGCAAGACGAAATAGTTAAGTTGGCTGGTCACTATTGGACTAAAATTATTCAAAATAGGGAACCTTGGCAAGCATTGGCAAGCATTGGAGGATGCCCTTGACCTTAAAAGAGGTTCTCGTAGACCAAATTATGTTTTAATAAAAAAAACTACATATTCTTTAATGTAAATTAATTTTTAGCAAAAAATAAAAGGCTTTTTTATTTTTTATTTATTTTATATGTACATATGTAGGTACATAGATTCATATTATTAGACAAATGGAATAAATAATTAAAAATTCAAAATGTATATAGTTATAAAATTGATTTCCGATTTTATTAATAAATAGCTTCGTTTGCCGGTACGCAGTGTCAGGTCTCTCTGTAAATATTGAGTGCTAAAATTTAAATGTTTAATAACAGAAAATGATCCAATTATTTATGATTTTAACCCTAGGAGTCTTATCTATTTTGGACTTATACAGAACCTCTGAATCTGAATGCAAATATTGCTTTATTTTATTATTTGGAATATAAACTATTCTTATTCGTAATTTTAATATTTACAATAATAATTATATAAAATTTAATATTATAACTAAAATGTGAAGTTCTAATTTTCACTCTGTAACCATAAATGAGTAGCTTAGGGATTATTGGTATTTTAGGGTTGTCCTTTAAAAGGGGAATGGAAAATCCATCGAATTATTCTGGCTATCGATCTAATACCAAAGATAATTACTATGAGTAGTCGGAAGGCTGCATAATTTTGATAAATAATTAATCTCAGGTCAATTTTATTTTCTCTTTTTATTTGCTACACGCTGTATCCCGCAAATTGCAGTTTAGGCAGAGGAAACCTAGGAATCTATGGTTAAGATCATTTGTTTTCCATTAATATATTTTCCTTTCCTACTTTCTGCTGAATTCTTGAGGTATTGCATGTTGATTACTCAACGGAACGAAACCAACTCCACACTTTGCCTTGAGCAAAGAAATGAAAATAAAACTATGTCATTCTACCGAGTAGGGATTGAAGCCACAACTGTCGCGGTCGCAGTTGCGCACTAGTGCCCCTGCACCACGACGACTTATGACTTAAATAATAAAATAAAATCTAAATTATTATTCTAGCGACAAGCTGTACCCAGCATAAACAGAGACACTATTTTCAAAACACTCCATTCTACGTTTTCCGCCAGAATTCGCGACGTAACGTGTTAAGTAAATGACTTAACTTATTTTACCTGAGTGGATTGGGACCCATACCACAAATATTTAATATCAGACACAATCCATAAAATTATTATTATCTTTACTCTGTATACCACACATAGCAGGCTACTTCGGTCCAATTAAGATACTTCAGTTCCCCACTTTCTGCCGAATACTAGCGGTATTACGTGTTGAGTGGCGGAACTCAACACCGTGGCGAAGAAATTTAAAACATTTCTAATAAAGTAGAAATCAATAAATATTTTTTCAAAAATAAATATTACAATTGTCTAATATAGTTTAAATTAACCTTTACTATAGACCTATAATGTCATCAATGTATAAATCAATTAATGTAATAGCATCAGCTACAACAGCTATTTAGTGTTAGAACTAACTTAATTATTAATTCAATCGTTACAAAATTAAGAGTTAATTAACGAATAATATTCAAATCATTGAGGCCAGTCGTGGCGCAGCGGCACGAGGTGTGACTGTAAAACCAACTGGTTGTGGGTTCGATCCCCACTCGAGGAGATAAAATATTTACTTAAATTTATATTTCCATTTCTTCGCTCTGGTGTCGAGGTTAAGCGCGGCGTCGAGTTCTGCCACTCAACTCGCAATGCCTCCAGAATTTGGCAGAAAGTGGGGAACGGAGTGTCTTAACACTAGGTTCCCTCTGCACACAACAGGGTGCTGTGTGCGGGATACAGCGTGAAGCTGATTTTTTTTTTATGCAAAGCGTCATTTTTATTACACGGGAATTGAATCCATTAATGTTATGCTATAATAATAACTTTAATATATGCTTAATAATAATGCTTCTTACAGCAGAACATGAGGAAAAATATGAGTTTCTGACATTCCGCTCAAACCCCCAGCCCTCGTTTTTATAGCGAAACGGGCTGTTAAATAATTACTGTATATATATATATATATATATATATATATATATATATATATATATATATATATATATATATATATATATTGTATTTGTCGCATCATAAATTTAATTTTGAAAGTAATTGAAGAATCCGTCAAGTAAACTACTTTAAAGCATATTATAAGTTACATGTTTCTTAATAAAATCTAAACTTTCTAAGAGACCGAGCTCTTATCGTAATAAGCTTGCGTATTTTCCGTACATTTAAATTTCTATTCAATTCAGATATACAATATTATGTTGAAGTGGTTATTAAAAGTTTAAGGGAATAAAATGCATACGTATTCACGTATGTACCTACTTTAAATTTTTAGTTTCATTATTAAACAATATGCTTAAATATAAATTTTAAGCCTTTATAAAGACATGAGAATCGCTTTGATTATATTCTTAGCGGTATCAGGCAAAGTAGGTATATACATACTTAAATATATATACTTAAAGCACTAGTGAAGGATGCTTGAAATATGATTTATATTATTACAGCGAGAAGTAATGATCAGCTTCACGCTGTATCCCGCACACAGCAGGGTAGGGATAGGGAACCTAGTGTTAAGACACTCCGTTCCCCACTTTCTGCCGAATTCTGGAGGCATTGCGTATTGAGTGGCAGAACTCAACGCCGCGCTAACTCGACACCAGAGTGAAGAAATGGAAATATAAATTTAAGAAAATATTTCATCTCCTCCAGTGGGGATCGAACCCACAACCAGTCGATTTTACAGTCACACTTCGTGCCCCTACGCCACGACTGGCTTCAAAGCGAGAAGTAATAATAATAATAAACTCTTTATTGTACACCCAAAAAAAAATACAAGAATACAAATTAAAGAATATTTATAATAGGCGACGTTATCGCTAAAATATCGATTTCTTTTATTATACATATAATTATTGACTTATTTTGCGATTTCAAAATAAATAAATAGTGAGTAGTTCCTCATGTACGTTTGATTTTATAGTGCTATATAAAATATAAAAATCTTACACTAAACTTTTTAATCGATAGAAATAAATATCAACAATATATTAAAATAAATGATATGTGTAAATTAATATACATTAAAATAAATTCCATTTATTTTGTACGCCCTTTACTATCTCAGCTTCGCTTAACTTATATCAATGTCAATATTAAATACTGGTAACTTGAATTGAGTTCGAATTGCACTTGTTAGTTTACTCCTTTCTTCGCAATATAGAAATCTCCGTTTGTAAGTAGCTGCAAGCTGGTCAGTGGCTACGTTGACATCGAACATTGTATCCCGTACAGTGCAGAGTAGGCAGAAGGGACCTAGTGGTAAGACACTCCGTTCCCCACTTTCAGCCTAATCCAGCGGGCAGGTATTACGAGCGCTGAGCCACGCTTTGCTTCGACACCAGAGCGAAGAAATGAAAATATAATACACAATATAAGAAGTTTTATTAAAGGGAACGTAATTACGTACCCAAAAAGAAAATCTATATACCCTGTTAGCCCTGAGGATACACTTCTCGATCTTATGTTCTTAACCTTGCTTAAACCAACGCAAAAATAAATAAATAATTCAAATTATTACTGATCTAAAACATAAAATATCGATGTAATTACAGCATCAGACCAAAAGAAAGTAAAGTCAAAAGTATGCCAAAGTAGTTTGCCAATTTGAAACCTCTAACACGATTATAACTTCACTCCCATACATCATGGTATAGCTTTGGCCAATTCCCTAAAATTCGTAAAACCTCAGGAGCCAAGAGAACCAGTGCAGTGTGGTAAATTCTTTTCGTCTGACGGTCATCGTGATTTATAGACACTACCAATTAGCTACCCAAGTGCTTTTATATATCACTCTTACTATTTTCTACACTTTTGGGTAAACGCTTTTTAGTGTATACGATACGATTTCTGTTAGAATCGTTGTGATATTTTATAGGTTATAATTATAACATGTTTGATGACATTGAGTTTTTTTGTGATATTTATCTATTAGAATCTTACGTAGCGATGCGAAAAAAAATCTACTGCCTCATCCATAAATAAATTGAATGTGGATTTTTTAATGATTTGTCGTATACTAGTCCTTACTCCAAAAATTAGGAAAATAAAAATGTATGAAATATATTTATCTGTATTTATATTAAATTAAATATATTAAGAATATGTTTAATAACCAGCAATTATATTTTAATATTAATTATTATATATAAGTAAATGAAAAATCTGATTGTTGATTGTAAATAACATCCTTTTATCCATAATGTGGTCACTCCCTATAACGTATGTGATTTTTGATTTCAACGGAAATGCACTAAAATTTCTGTGTTTTGGAAGCTTTAGGAAGTAAATTGGATTAAAGCTTAGTTTGTTGAACTGGATTGACTTAATGTGTAACTCTAAACGAAGTGAAGTCATTATGAAAAAGTGAAAAATCACTCTGTTTCCTTCACACATACATATTGGGTACACACATGTAAGACGCCATCGATGCACAATGAGTCAACGTGTAACTAAAACAATGGTAATAATAATGGTAGGTTCAATTCCCACTTGGGGATTTTTTTTTTTCATACCACTAAGTTTACCGTGCCTTCCCTTCATGTATGTATGTGAAACAAAACATGAAGTACATTTTTTTTTCTGAAAATACTTATAAGGATCACTCACATAATATCTACAATGAGCTTAAACCACGTGAACTGTAGCATCAGTATTTTTAGGCCGTCGTGTTGCAGCGTTTACAATAAACTTAATAATAATTTTGTTCCATGTTATCCCGGCCTAGAATAGGATCATCCTGGTACTGGTGGTGTCGTAAGAGGCGACTAAAGTACGTGTGGTAGAGTCACGTCGCCAGCAATGGCAACACGCATGGGCAGACTCGACCGGATCATTACCACCCCCGGCATTTAAAACCGGCGTTAAGTAGTGGCTTTATCCCACTGCGTTTCGCATCAGGTAATGCCGGGCTCCGGCGCCCAATCCACCTTAAAGGCCAGCAACGCACCTGTAGCTCCTCTGGTGTTGCACGGGGTCATGGGCGGTGATCATCAGGTGATCCGCACGCTCGTGTGCCTTGTCCTTTTCCATAAAAAAGACGTAACCGTTGTGGCTTCATTTACCAACTTAGAGAATTAATTAGTTTCATATGATAACTCTGATCACTAGAAAAGCGCGATATTTCACTCTAGTCAACATACTATTTTCTAAAAGCGGGCCAGAATATAGGGGCCAGACTTGCCTACCTTGCTACGTGCCGAAAGCTAATAAAAAGAGAGTGTTTCCGCTGTATACTATTACTTAGTTTTGGTAGATGTGTTTGCTTATGCGAAGATACGAAATGCTTAGATTTAATAATCATTGTTTTTTTACATTTCCACTGTATCCCGCACATAGCAGGCAGAGAGAAACGTGGAAACCTAGCGTTAATACACTCCGTTCTCATTAAGACACCTCCGTTCTCAAGTTTCTGTTCTCAACTCCAAATTCTTTGTTTTGCATTGTTACCAGAGCGAGGAAATAAATAATAATAATTTACTCGAGTGGTAATCGAACCTATCGTGATTACAGTCGTAGTCCTGCGCCACGACTGACCTCAAACTATCATTGTTAAATCTTCAATTTCAAAGTTCATAGTAAAATATTACCTAGCATCAAAACGGATTTATGGACGAGACTCGTATGCTTCGAAGGCTGAAAGACAAACGATAAACTTTTAAGTTATTGTCATATTACATATGAAATCTTTACTCAGAATATAATACGATATTTCTACTAAAGTAATATAACTTTTAAGCCATTGTGGCCGAGTAGAACAGCACTTGAATATAAACGCGATGTTTATGGGTTTGATCTTTATTTAGAGGAATGATTACATAAATTTCTTTTTTTATATATTCATGCTATTTGCCGCTCATGGGAAGGTAGGCACAGGTAGCCTGGAAACGTAGTGCTAAGACACTCACCGTCTATTTTGCCAACAACAATCAGTTTGTCGAGATTATCAAAGTATCTTTGAGCTTTAATAGACTTAGCTCAGCAGCTTTTGCGGTTAAAAAAATCAGACGATTAACGGATGTGGAAACGGCTCGCCTTGTTTACTTTAGCTACTTTCATAGTATTATGTCCTACGGCATTCTACTTTGGGGCAATGCAGCCGGTATTAAATCAATTTTTGTCTTGCAGAAGCGAGCTATTCGTGCAGTCTATAATTTAGGTCCAAAAGAATCGTTAAGGCAAAAATTTAAAGAAATAAATATTTTGACAGTTGCATCTCAATACAGTTTTGAAAATGTTATGTATATTAAGAAGAATATTAAAGATTTTGCCAAAATTGGTGATGTACATAATATCAATACTAGAAATAGGAGTAAACTTATTGCACCTGTGACCCGATTACATCGGGTCCGTAATTCGTTTATGGGACAATGTGTACGCTTTTACAATAGGATCCCAGAAAACGTCCGAGAATGTTCTATATCACAATTTAAACGAGTTGTGAAAAGACGTTTGTGTGTTAAAGGTTATTACCAAATTAATGATTATATAAATGATAACACGCCTTGGGAATGAAATGCTCGCTCCAATCTATTTCAAAGTATCATTGTCAGAAACGCTGAAATGTGATTTTGTATAATTGATTTTTAAAAAAATAAGTCCCGCTGAGTTTCTTGCGCCGGTTCTTCTCAGGTCTGAGGCACTAATTTTAGTGAACTGGTGGTAAATTATTTGACGTTCAAAAAATGAAGCATGTAACTTCTTATTTTGAATAAAATTATTTGACTTTGACTTTGGCTATATGGCCAAAGTATGAGAGAAGCAGGTAGTGGAGAATCGACTTGTATTTTCAGCTAGCTCAGGAATGATTTATTGGTTTTTTTTTGCCATTGGTTTTTTGGTTGTCCATGTAATTCGCAGCATCCTCCTCCAGCACCACATCTCAAAGGCATCGAGTTTCCTCCTTTCCACGGCACGGATCGTCTAGGACTCCGTTGCGTAAAAGAAAATCGAGAAGACAAGGGTTCGTACGAGTATTACTTTGGTGACTTTGGAGAAGGTTCTACTCTGCCATATCTTCATCAGTTAAGTCGTTGCACCTTGGGCCATCTGGATTTATCGTCAAATTTTCTGCTCACTCCTCTCCTGATGGCTTACCATAGAACCGAGATATATAACATTTTTTTACTATTTCCAGATTCGGCATTATTTCGGTCAACGACAAATGGCCTATTCTATCAACACATTTGAGTTTGGTCTTTGTTGTGTTAATCGATTGACAAACCAATACGCTTTCGGTCTTTACTCCACTAAATAGCTCAAACATTTCCATCTCTGATGTCGCGAACGATATCATATCATCCGCATATCTAAGATTGCTAACCTTTCTGCCACCAATTGAGATGCCAATGCTTTTCTCATGATATACTCTCCATAGATGTTAAACAGTGATGTGATCCTTGGCGCACAACTTTTTCCGGTTTACGTCATTCACTCTGATCATCGATTGAGCATCCTCGTGTAAGTTCACGATCAATGCTATGAGATGTGAAGGAACACCCATTTTCCGCAGAATATGCCATAAGTTACCCCATCGCACGCAGTCAAACACGTAGAGTAATCAATGAAGTACATGAGCATCGGCACACTCCCTGCTCTTCTCTATGATTTGCTCTCCAGGTCTTGGTGTTACTAATGCAAAATGTCTATCTTTTCGCAATCGCAATGTATTCTATTTGATTTCTGCATCGGTCTACGGGCATTACCCAAGTGTAAATTCTTCTTGAATGGTTCTTGAAGCAAGTGTTCATAATTTTGAGCGAGTTTTCGGTACAGAATTGAAACCACATATCACGTCGACATTCCTCACTCCCAGACCGTATTTTCCTACAACTTCACATATAAGTACTTCATATTTATTTTTATATATAATCTAAAACAAAAAATATTTAAAAAATCTGAAATCTTTGGCTGTAGAGTTAGCCTTTTATCCATAATGTATATGACTCCCTATGACGTATGTGATTTTTGATTGCTATGGAAATGCACTAAAATTTTTGTGTTTTGGAAACTTTGTAAATGTAAATTTACTTAATGTGTACACGCTAAACAAAAATATAAAAAAAAGGAAAATCACTCTGTTTTCACACATATGTACATCGAATATACACATGATATAGGAGGCCATTGAAGAGTAATGAAACAGTGTGTCCCTGCAATAATGGTAGTAAGTTTAATTCCCACTTGGGGAAATAAATTTTCATTTCCTTGCTCTGGTAAATAAAGTACATCATTGAGTTCCGCCATTTAACGCGTAGGTTGTCCACTTATGGCGGAAAGCTAAGAACGTGCCTACCTTGATGTATGTGTGTGAAACAAAACGTGATGTAATTTTTTTTTTTGCATTACTTGTAGTGATCACTCACACAAATGCAACGACCAGCTTAAGTCACGTTAACTGTATTATAAGTGTCTTTTGAGGCCGTTTGCGGTGGTTGTGGCTCCATTTACCACCCAAGGGAATTAATTCATTTTATATTCTAGTTCTCATGACTAGAAAAAAGTTCTAGTCAACACACTTTTTCCCAAAAGTAGGGCAGACCATGGCGACCATGAGGAACGAATTTGTTTACCTTGTACCTATAAGTGTTTCCGGGTTTTTACTACTTACTTCAATAAAATTGCTTGTTTACACAAAGAAAGAAATGATTAGATTTAGACTTAGATTTTATAATCATTGTTTTTTTGGTTTCCCGCTTTATCCCACACGTAGCAGAATAAGCAAAGGTAACCTGGAAACCGAGTGTTAAGACATTGCCAGTCAAAATCCATAAGGGACATTATTACGCCAAAAAGAAACGGAATAATGAAAAGCAAACAAACACGTGATTTAACCGTTCCGTTCCGTTCAATACAAACATAATACATGTTTGTGTTGAACGGAACGGAACATTCATTTAGCGTAAGAAAATATTTGCTTTTAAAGACAATTCGTTTAAACATTACTCGTTGCTCGCTATTATATACCGCAGGTTACTGAACGTAAAGCAATAAATGTATTTGTATGGAAAACGTAAATATATATCTTAACTGGAGTTTGTTTCAGTTTCAATAACAAATATTACTCGATGTTTATAAAAAATATTATAATTGGCAAACTTGACTGGGTGCGATGGTTGTGGGTTCAATCCCTATCCAGGCACTGGTTTTGATTAAAATAATTTGCGCTTTTCCTATAAAAACACGCTCTTAAAGCTCGTTAGTAAAAAGTAAACTATTAGTTATGCATCCTAAAATTGTTGGAAAGGATATTTTGTTTTCTTTTAATTTTACACTTTTCATTTTATTATTTATTTGATTTTAATTTAAAATTTTATGGTTTAAAATAAGCTCTTTCTAATTTATTGAATTTAAGATTTTGTACACAAAATCAAAATTGTATATATTACCTACATGGAAAAAATTGAGCTCTCTCTCTCTCTCTCTCCCTGTTTGGTTTGTCTGTCAAATTAGTGAGCTTTTACAGATTGACAAAAGAATTCTTAAAATTCATACGGGAAAGAAAGAAATAGGTTTTATAGCCCACGCAAATGAACATTGATAATACCATTTTTATATTGTTATTTTGAAAGTAGGCATTTCAAAGGCACAATACATACATACATTATAAGATAAGCCCAAAATTTAAATTCTAACACTCCATAACGTCCGAGCGCCTATTGTTTATAATATTCAATAAAGACTAAAAAAACGAAGAATAATGCTGCATAAATTTAAAATAAAGTGGGGTAAAGGTGATTTCATTTTCATTGTTGTTTAAAATTTTAAGCCGGAGGTCATAATATGTCGATTAATCATAACGTCGCTATCGCGGTTTTAGATTTTTCCACCATTTAATACGAAAATGGTTTATGAAAAAAAAGGAAAGGATTTTTTAAATTGTTTCTACGATTAAACAAAAACTCACGTTATATTGTATATTTTGTTAGATAATGTCAGAATATCCTTGCTTATACTGAGTATTGTGTTTGTTCTCAGAATGGAGTAAACATTTCGATGTTTGATTTGCTTTTTCGTTAATTAAAGAACATTCATTTGTTTTCCTTATTTTTGTTATTTGTAAATATATTGTTTTATTACTATGAAACATTATTTTGTAGATGAAAAAATTTCAGTGTCTTTTTTAGCGTCACACAGCAGCAGTGTAAGCAGAGGAATCAAGTGTTAAGATACTCCGTTTTCCTGACTGCAGATTTCTGGAGGCAAATTTCCGGAAAATAAAAGTATTAAATATTTAAATTTCCTCGAGAGGAAACCGAATTCAAAACCTGTCGCATTTACAATTACACTGTGCCCCTATGCCACGACAGGCCTGCACTGGTTATTTTTATTAATTCTTATAAAATAAAAATTCGTATAGACTGAATGTATCTGTACTCTTGTCGCAAATAGAGTATAAGTTGAAGTAAAGCCGTGGTAATTCGGTAGTTACTAAAAAAAACATATTAAATCGAGATACAAACAAGATTAATCACTTAATTGATGAATTAAGATAAGTAAATAGATGTTTTATTTTCAAAGTGATAGAGAGAACCTAATTACCACAAATCATTCCATACCTCCAACATATTTGAGTTGTGCCGCAGTGGTAAGATTACAGATAGAATAGCTGAAGATTCGGTTCCCACTTGAAGACAATATAGGTTGTATAAAAATTATTTGCAAACAAACTTTAATATTATTAGAAATTAGTTTTGCAATAATCACATTAATGACAAAAATTAAATACTTTCCGAAAATTCAACTTTCTACCTACACAGATACTACGCGCTCGTAAGCAGAATTCAGTCCTAAAGCCAAATTACATATACTGCTTATAACAGGATAGCCAAAGCGAACACTTAGATACGCGGTTTCCCATTGTCACCTCAATTTTGAAAATAATTAAATACACCCAGTAGAAAGCACCCACAACGCTTGCACTCACAGTTACACAATACACCACTGTTCCCACACATAGTAGGATCTGGGAACTTAGTGTTAAAACACTCCGTTTCTATTAACACACCTCCGTTCCCCACTTTTCACCGATTGATATACGATAATATGCGTATTCAGTGGCGGAACAGAACGCCGCGTTATGCCTCATTACAAGAACGAGGAAGTGACAATATTATAAACGTCATTTCGTCGAATAGGAATTGCGCCCATAATTTGTCGGCAGCCTCTGATATAACAGCCACAAATGGTAATAAAGCAAACCCTATCATTTTTATATTCAAATGAAATATCTGGGATTAGAGCTGGGTGAATTAATTAACAAACTTCCAACAATGGTTATACGCCCACAGGGTTACCAAACAAAGGGGCGAATGCATGAGATGAAATAATACGACACCTTTGCTTGGCGTTTCCGTATACCTATATGTATTTTATTAACTTATAAAGCATAATTATATATAGAAGACCAGTCGTGGCGCAGCGGCACAAAGTGTGACTGTAAAACCGACTGGTTGTGGGTTCGATCCCCACTCGAGGAGATGAAATATTTACCTAAATTTATATTTCTATTTCTTTGCTCTGGTGTCGAGCAAAGCGCGGCGTTGAGTTCTGCCACTTAACACGCAATGTGTCTAGAATCCGGCAGAAAGTGGGGAACGCAGTGTCTTACACTAGGTTCCCTCTACCTACCCTGTTGTGTGCGGGATACATCCCGCACACAGCAGGGTAGGCAGAGGGAAATCAGCTTCACGAAGCTGATTTTGATTTTATTTTATATATAGTAGACCAAAATATTAGGCCAAGATTGCTTAGTATTTATTGGACAAGAAAAGATTTTTTGAGTCTCTTTGGACTCATATGTTGTATTTGTTGTGCATTGTATCACTTTTAGCTCATATTTAGTTTTTGTTTAAGTTTCTTGCGTCTCAGGTCTGAGGTCTTAAGTGAAATGGTGGTAAATTATTTGAGGTTAAACTTCTTATTTTGTAAATGTAACTTCTTATTTTAAATAAAATTATTTGCCTTCGACTTTGTCATAAGTATATTGAATCTGTAATTTTTATACAATTGTTCATTGTTTTTTTCTTATTTACTTTGGCAGTTGAATATTTAATTTTAATTTGACAGGGAAATATTTTTTTGTGAGTTTTACCTATAAGATAATATTTTAATATCTCTTACAAAAATTAAAATAATTGATTTCCCTGAGTTGCAATTTAACCGACAACCATCGAGTTAGCAATCAGATGCTATGCCACTGTGCCACCATGGTCTTGTATGTCACGTAATATTAAAATAATAGCTTCAATGTCTGTACCTAATCCAACTTATACGATTGTCATAACAATAAAAAATAATAGCTTGCGTTTAAAATATGGTGTATAAGGTAGGATTAATAAAATATTTTAAATATAATTTTAAATTAAATTTATATATATTATGTACATTTTATATCCATTGTTGTAATAATCTGAAATCACAAATAAAGCTTATATTCAATGCTAGCTTATTAATTCTGCATTTTAAATAAGCTCCGTTTTAATTCCTATTCGTCAATAATAAATAGGAATAAACGAATATAATTTTTCAAAGCTAGACGAATAATAGAAAAAGCATAGTGATTTATGTGAAAAATAGAAATGCAATAGGTACTGTGAAATTGGGTGACGGAAGTGTTTTAATGGAAATGGAGTGATTTAACACTAGGTTCCCAAGTTCCCTTTGCTGGGGTACACTGCGTGAAGCTAAAAAAATACAATTGGAGGAATGACATAAAAATGATTTTTCAATTTGGTCTGGTCGTAAAGAAACTCTACCAGCTTTCTAATATTAGAATAGTATATCAGTATATAGTCATAAATATTGTTACACTACACAATTTTTTGTATTGTACTTAACATTTATTACTATTACAGTGTATTAGTAATGTAGTCCAATAAGCGTTGAGGCCAGATATTAATAGTAGCGCACACTCTTTCTATGGGAAAATTCTTCACTGAGCACACAAGTCGTATGGATTGCTTTAGGGACTCCAAATTATCATGGCGTTTAGAGCAAGCCCTACTCTTTAGAGCTAATTAATATAAATCATAATCCAGTGGATTAAGATCAAAGCTAGTTGACGGATTTAAAGAGATTGTTGTTGTTTGTTTAAAGAGATTGTTGATTGTTGGTCTTAAAGAGATCGGGCTGATTTAGCATTAGATTTCCAGGTTTTCTTCTGCCTACCCTGGTATGTGCGAGATATAGTGTAAAGGAAACGGAAAAATTCTAATTTAAAAAGTTATCCAAGTCCAATCCAATGCTCCATATAAAGAGCTGTATACTAGCCGTATGATAAACGCTATCAGTATCAAGACGTCAGCAAACTGGCGGCAAAGCAAAGGGTAGCCAGTGCCTGCCTTTCAGATGCTACTCTACGAATGTAAATTGCTCTTTTACATAAGAAAGGGCATAGGCACTGTAAGCCTGATAGAAATACTTTAGATAAGTATGTATATAAAACATTTTTTTTCTATATCATAGTGTCAAGAAACTCTGTTTTAGACTTTTCGTTCAGTTTTTTAGAAATTGTATGTTAAAAAGTGATCAAAGCTGCGTTTTGTTACAAGAATATGGAAATAAAAATGATTCACTTCACTGAGTGGGGATCACAATCATTGCGTTTATTGTCAGATGGTATCCCACTGCACTACAATACTATATATACTTAAATCGCGGCGTTGAGTTCCGCCACTCAACACGCCATTCGGAATTCGGAAAGGAAATGTCTAAATGAGAACAAAAGTGACTTAATGGAAACGAAGTATTTTGAAATTAGCTTCCTAGTTTCCTATGAGTAGAATACAGCGTAAACTAAAAAAATATATAAAAATATAAAAAATAGAGGTCATAGTGGCGCAGGGGCACAGCGTCTAACTCAGCAAAAGTAAGCGCAGCCTTATATAATATTAATTTCAATTTGATATCACCGTTTATTAAAAACAATGCTTATTGATAGACGGCCGGATAGAAATAAAGTATTTTTTTTTAAGGTATGGAACCCTAAATACCTCGATAGAGCCTTAAAGATCTTTCATCACTTTTCACCTAGTTAGGGATATCAAGCGTTAAACTAATGACGCATGACGTCAAATGACGCGTTATTTGGGAAATTGTATATTTAAGTAAATACATATTTTAGAAATAAAGCATATTATGTTTTAATTTTAATACATTACGTTTTATCTATTACGAAACAAAATCTATTTTTATAATGTAAATCTACGGAGTTGAAACCAGTCGTAGCACAACAGGTTGGGTTCGATTCTCAGTCGAGTACATGAGATATTTTCTTTTGCTTGCTCTGGTAACGGAAGTTAAGGCCGCGCTTGTTATCCGAGAGAGGAAATGAAAATATTCAATAATTGATTTATCTCGAATGGAAAATCGAACCTATAACCACCAAAGGCCGGTAACGTCGTGGGCGGCGGTGATCACTTACCATAATAAATAATAAATCCATAAAAAAAAAAACAGTCGCGTTTTTAGTATTCTCACGTATGTGGCCCTACGCCACGACTGGTACCTACCATATATTTATGTGACGATATGTAAAGGTAAAAGAAAAATCTGGAAAATCATTGTTTATTCCTTTGTAGGCAATCTTTTATTATAGCGGCTGTGCTCGAAAGTAAGTTTATATCAGTATCGATTGTATTTATGAACCGGGAAGCGATATATGAAGCGATAAACTATTTTTAAAATGCAATACTGGTTTCAAAATTTCTTCATGCATATTTGGTCGTAAAAATGTTTGTTATATTTATTAGTGTCTATATTTTGTTAAAGTATACCGATTTACTAGGAAAATAATAAAATTAAAATAAAAAGTATTTTACGCATTTTTTTTTTCTTCACTCTGTATCCTACACTTAGAAGAGAAGACAGCGAGAACCTGGAAATATTTAACTAATAATAATAATACAATACAGTTTCTCGCTGAAACCCGCGTGTAGTAGGGTAGGTGAAGCCTAGTGAGAGTGAGAGTGAGAGCCTAGTGTTAAGAAACTCACCTCCGTCGTTTGCCTCGTTACCAGGGCGAGGAAATGTAAATATTAAATACTTCATTTCCTCCAGTGGGAATCGAACTCACAACCATGTCGCGCTTACAGCTAATACACGCATATGTACATACGCTTGCGCTCCTGCGCCACTGCTTGATTACGATTTCTAATTCTGTAAGTCGCCAATAAAAACAAAGATTCTTTGGTGTCACAGTGTGGTGGCATCTGACGATCCACTCTCGGACGGTGATTTATATTAAACCTATTCTGATTTGTCGGATCTAGTTTACCAATGCAACGTTGAATTTTGACAATCAAAAAGATTAATCAGGTTTCTTCTGCTATTTTCACCATTTTCTTCTGAAGGTAAGGCAGAAGGAACATTATATTATTAATACATTCAATTTCTCATTTTTATCTCAATTTTTTAAACTTTGTTGCTACAGCAAGAAAATGGAAAGAATTAATACTCCCGAGAGGAAATCGAACCCGTAACCGAGTTTTTTAATTTGCCATTATGCTACCTTATAGCAATTACTCTAGTGATTTGCGTCCAATTTCATCCAACAAATAAATAAAAAGGGTTCGCGTTGCATTATACAGTAACTTGCCCTTAACCCTTCGCTCGTAAAATATAATTACGGAAAGGCCGTGTAAGAACTTTATGAAGACTTAATTTGTGTAACAACCTTCCTGTTATATCCCTTTTATACTGGAGTTAATAAAAATATAGTATTATATCCTAACTTCGGAACTATAAAAGTTTTCGTTGCTTTTTAGGGTTCCATACTTCAAACAGTAAAATCGGAATCCTTACTTATATGTTCCCTTTGTGTCCTTTTGTCTGTCTGTCAAGACCGTTTATCTCGAAATCGCACAGAGGTATCAAGCTGAAACTAATATCCAATATTAAAGTCTATAGTCCCTTAATGCACAGAAAAAGTTTAACGTCTAAGTCGACGCAATCAAAAGATACGAAAATTTATGCCTCGATTTTGCTAGATTTTGTATGAAATTCACTGCGTAATCAAAACTTATAGAGTACTTCCCGTGGGCAATAGCTATGAAATTTGGCACTTAATGAAAATCAGCTTCACACTGTATCCCGCACACTGCAGGCACTTTCTGCCGAATTCTAATTTAAAAGGTTATCCAAGTCCACTCCAATGAGTGGACTTGGATAACCTTTTAAATTAGAATTTTTCCGTTTCCTTCACACTATATCTCGCACATACCAGGGTAGACAGAGGAAACCTGGAAATCTAGTGCTAAATCAGTCCGATCTCTTTAAGACAATTCCGTTCCCTACATTCCGCTGAATTCTGGAGACATTGCTTGAGTGGTGGAACTCAACGCTGTGCTTTTCCTAGTTTACCATACTCAAAAAATGAAAATTTAAAATATTTCATTCTCCCGAGCGCGAATAGAACCAACAATCGACGAGTTTATAGTCAGACATATGTGCTACTGTGCCATGGTGGTCTGGATTTCCAGTTTTAACAGTCTGGTAAGATTTTTTCGTATTTGAGGTAGCTTCCCAAATCATCTTATAAAAAAGTTAAGATTTTACTACAGATAAATATAAAATTACAAAAATACATGTCTGTTAAACGACACAGAAAGTTGTTATCGCGAGCATCAGCGTTTTCATCCCCAAGTCATTTCGGCGTCGTAAAATTTTATAACATTATATTTTATCTAATAAATTAAGTAAAACCAATATTGGTAATAAAGACATTCTTAGTTGATTGTATATAGATACAAAACATAATTCTTGAAAAGTGTCAAACTAAATCCATCTATTTATTGTTTTACCTTGTATTGTAGTGGAGGCGGGGGAAACCTAGTGCTAAGATATACTGTTTCTTTCACACCACAAATTTTCCTAGATATCAGAGTCCACGATCCACGAGTAGGAATCAAACCCCTGACGGCCTGAACAGTAGGGATACTTATATTTATATTTTTCCTGCAATAATATTGCGCTATTCGTGAATGGAAAACGTGCGGCAATCGTTCCATCAATTAACATTCATTAGGTCGAAAATTGAACGACGCATAGGGAGTGGAGTATCTAAGTTAAGCTGTCTGTTTTTAGAAGAAGTGTAAAGTATTTCATGCTGAATTCAATGGAATGTCCACATTAAAAAAAACATGCAAGCTTTGTCCGAAAAAATCTCTGTATAGAAGAACCTCTCTGATAAATTCTTCAATTAAAATTTTAACTCTGGATTATATCTAATCCAAAATTAATCAATAAAAAATATTTTCTGTTACAATATAATAGACATGTTGACTTGTTGCCCTGTGTCTCCTAATTGGGGCAGGGAGCCTCCACAGTCCTCTAACATATAGCTCTGTTCTGGGCAATTCGCTTTGCCTTGAACCATATTAGCACAATCGCCTTTAGTTCCGTTGCTGCCTCCAAGTACGTTCTAGGCGATCAAGTTCCCATTTTTCTTGAGGTGTCATTTTCAGGGCTTGTCCTGGAATATAATCGGGGGCTCTTCTTAAAGTCTGCCCAATTCAAGCCCATTTGCGGCGCCTTATTTGGAGGCCCACAGTAAATAACGAGGATCTGTCTAAGGCAACAGCCTTTCTTCCAGCGAATACTATGAAAAAGTGATTTTTACAAACAAAATAATTATTAAATTTATCATTATACAATAATGACGCTCACAGACACTGACTTATCAAAGCGACAACATAGCACCCGCCTCATTCACAAAATAGAGTCGTAGGTATTGCCGGTGAAATTAGAAATAGGTAATTGCGTAAAATAGAACGAGAGATATCCCTTTCTCGTTTTGATGTGTTTTTTGAGAATTAAAAGTCGCAAATTTTACTATTTTTTTGTATTTTTATTTTACATTATTGGTATCTATTCCTAGCTGCGTCACACGTGATACGGTATGGATAAAAATCGTGAAATAAATAAAAAACCTACGTCTAAACTGTAGACGTATCTTGATATTTTTTTTAGGTATGGGTTTGAAATATTTTACCCTGTATGCTGCTCCCGTAAAAGGAGCGCAAACGCTTTCACCCTGTATACAAGGTGTAATTCGATCGACTGGTCAACGGTGGTCTATGGAAAAGGGACCTCAGCACCTATACGTTTCACTCTCATGTAAGTTTAATGATTTTCAGTGGTTCAGCAAATATTTGGAAATATTTTTTGGACCCACTCGGATTGAACTTTTAGTGTTTTTTTTTTATATGTAAATAAATCAGCTTCACGCTATATCCCGCACACTGTAGGGTAGGCAGAGGGAACCTAGTGTTAAGACACTCCGTTCCCCACTTTCTACCGAATTCTGGAGGCATTGCGTGTTGAGTGGCAGAACTCAACGCTGCGCTTCTCCTCGACACCAGAACGAAGAAATGGAAATATAAATTTAAGTAAATATTTTACCTCCTCGAGTGGGGATCGAACCCACAACCAGTCGGTATTACAGTCACACCTTGTGCCCCTGCGCCATGACTGGCCATTTTTATATGTATTTATAGTTTTAACATAAATTATACAAAAAAAATACTCGTGAAATGTTCTTTCTACAATTATACAATATACAATTTGTGAAAGCTCACGCACGAATTTACCTCAAATTCATAAAACCTGTTAAAACGATAAATTTATTGTGTAAACGGATGAATTTGAAATGTAAAACAGCGAATTTGATACGTAAATGTATGAATGAATGTATGTTTCAAACGTCGGGTTTCCAAAAACGTATAATACCAAATATACGCGATTAATCCGTTTAAAATAGTTTCATTTAAAATGTATGAATTTAGAGAAAAAATCAAATATTTAATTACAACATAATGTATACGATAAAACAATATATATTATACAATCTATACCTATCCGTACAGAGCTAACACGGTACAGCTACAGCTAGGCAATGACTCTATTTTACATACGCCTCACATGTCATGTACAGTTGAGTAGCTTCATCTAAATTGCGTGAGTGTATTGTTATACGCGCTTAACTTGTAACTATGGTATATAATGAAAATTGACTCGTATAGATTTATGGGGTTTTGAATTTAAATGGCTTTTATGGTGGGTGAGGCCAGTCGTGGCGCAGGGGCTCATGGTGTACAGTAAAATCGACTGGTTGTGGGTTCGATCCCCACTCGAGGAGATGAAATATTTACTTAAATTTATATTTCCATTTCCTCGCTCTGGTGTCGAGGTTAAGCGCGGCGTTGAGTTCTGCCACTCAACACGCAATGCCTCCAGAATTCGGCAGAAAGTGGGGAACCCAGTGTCTTAACACTAGGTTCCCGCAGCCTACCCTGCTGTGTGCGAAATACAGCGTGAAGCTGATTTATTTATTTTATTTAAATTTTCATTTCTTCGTTCTGGTGGTGTTGAATTACGCTACTCAACACGCAATGACTCCAAAACTCGGCGGAAAGTGGGGAACGGAGTGGCTTAACACTAGGTTCCCTCTGCTCACTGTATGCAGGATACAGCATGAAGCTGATTTATTTATTTATTGGGTTGAAAGTGAAATTTAGGGGTTTAATGAATGAAATTTGACGCGAAAAGGGTTCGATTTTCACTCGATGGACCAATTATTTTTAATTTCCCGTTCTGGTAGACGAAACGTGTTGAATTTTGCAATTCAACACGCAATAATGAATGTGGAGAATACATAATTTTATATTAGTGTTTTTTGTAATGTTTATAACGCTTTTATTAGCTTAACTTTTTAAAATTTTTTTTTTTTAAATTTTGGCCTATATATTTTTTTTTCTATCTATAACTGAGTTAAATAGCCAACAAAGAAATAAAAGGAGATTCTGAATTCGTATGTTTTTTTTGCTTAATTAAACCTGTCTTGTTTTCGAATCGATTTTAATATTTTTTTTCATTGGATAGTAAATCTCAATATAACGTATATTATCTGACAATTAGTTTAGAAAACAAAAAAAAATATATACTTCAAGGCTTTTATTTATTTAAGATTAATATTTGTAAAAAATATTATAGTGTTATTTTTTAATTCTCAATCAGTTTTTTTTTTATTACAAACTTAAACTTAAACACACACAATACTACTCTGTTTAAACCAAAAAAAAAATAAATGAATACCAAACAATATAAAAATTACCTTAATTCAGAAACGAATCTATAACTATTGTTAAATTCTTTCTAACTGCACCGCATTAGATTAAATTTTATAAAATAAAATGAAATATTAAAATAAGACAATACAATCGCGGGTTTTGCGCACGCAAAACTACTAAATCAATCTTCATGCAGTTCAGAACTAGGTCGGAGCATACCGATGCGGTTCAAAACCATAAAATAGCTGGATGTGATATTGCTTATATTATATTTTTTGAGTGCCGCTGAGGCCGTGGTGGCGTAGAAGCAGGAGGTTGTGATTTTAAAGTGGTTGGATGTGAATTCAAATTCCTCTCAGACGAATGATATATTTAATATTTAATTTTCACGCCCTGATAACGAGGCAATGCGACGTTGTGTTCCGCCACCCCGCAATGAAATGATTTGAGAATTCAGCGAAATTTGAAGAACGGAAATATTTTAATGGGAACAGAGTTTCTAAACGCTAGGTTTCCAGGTTCCCTCTGCCTACCCTGCTGTCTGCGGTATACAGCATGAAGTTAAAACTAATTATAATAATATTTTTTTGACTCTCACTCTGCAATTCCTTAGAATAATAGTACAACAAAGAGAATTTAGTTTCAAAATACTCCGGTTTCTACTTCCCGTCCACATCCAAAATAAAATATGTTGAGTGACAGAGTCTACTGTCGCTTTGTTTTTCCTACGTGAGCGAATTAAAGTAATTCATTTTCGGAGTAGCAAACGAACCCATAGTTATTATATATCATATATCGAAAATAAATTATTTTCATTCACCCCCGCTCAGGTAACAAGACAGAGCGCGGCGTTGAGTTTCGCCACTCAACACACAATGTCTCGAAAACTACTATTGCTATATACGGCATACAGCGTGATCTTAAAAAATAGTAGTTTTACCATTGTGGAATAGTTAATGCTGTTATAATCATAATAAAGTTTAATTTTGATATTTAGATAAAAAAAATTGATATTAATTTAAAAGTAATAAAATAGTGTTTTAAATTTACCGCTTAATTAATTTAAAAGTAATAAAGGAGTGAGGCCAGTCGTGGCGCAGGGGCACAAGGTGTGACTGTAAAACCGACTGGTTGTGGGTTCTATCCCCACTCGAGGAGATGAAATATTTACTTAAATTTATATTTCCATTTCTTCGCTGTCGCTTCGGTGTCAAAGACAAGCGCGGCGTTGAGTTCTGTCACTCAACACGCAATGCCTCCAGAATTCGGCAGAAAGTGGGGAACGGAGTGTCTTAACTCACGAGGTTCCCTCTGCCTACCCTGCAGTGTGCGGGATACAGCGTGAAGCTGATTTATTTATTTATTTTATTTACTAAAATAGTTATCTAGAAATTATAGATCATAGACAACTAAAGATCATAGACAAGACCCTAAAATTATTTTAACCAAAAAAAACATCGAGGTCGACTATAAACGCGACGATTTTGACTTCGATTCCCCACTCGAGGAAATGAAGTATTTAATATTTTCATTTTCCTTGCTATACTAACGAAGCTTAGCGCGGCGTTGAGCTTCGCCACTTTAACAAAATAAAAACAACTAGAAATCATATCTAGAATTCATAACTCCATATATGTAGTTCTTCCAGTGATGCGTTCGTCACCAGCTGTCCAGCTAGATTAATGAATAAGCGCATAGACACCATTGAAAAATCGCTTTTAAGCTCACTCGAGTGTGTGACTCGCACGGACTCGGATTACGCTACAAAATTGAATCGAGAAATTTGTGAAAAAAAGATAACAAAAATTGAAAATTTTTACCACTGAAACTGATTTTTCATACAGAATTGGATTAATCTGAAATATTTTTTTGGTATTTTTTCTCTAACACTTTGTGTGTGTGCGTTGGTGTTTTTTTTTTCATCAAAGTTATCGATTTAATCACGATTGTTGTAAAATATCGATTTTTGACTTAGTGTTAATTTTGATTAAATAATTTAGATTTATCTTATATGAAGGTATAAATAAGTACAATATGTATACATTATCGCCATCTAAATATTTATGTTAAAAGTTGTATAGTACTACTATAGTTCGTGTAATAATGGGGAGATGGCGCTGTATAGTATATAACGAAATTCATTATATTGGCATCTAAATTTAACTTAGTTGATTTTATTCTTATTTTAAGGATTTTGACAATATTTCTTTTCATATTTTGAGTTAAAATATGGATCTTTTGAAAGATAAAGTTTGAAAAAAGTGTTTTTTTTTTGTAATTACAGAATTAAACTTAGTCTTCAATGTATACTCGCATATTGATGAATTCAAGGTCAAATTTAAATGACAACATGGTAATAAATTTATAAAAAAAAGTCTTTAAAAATTGTAACAATCAATTTTTATTATTTGTTCTAATTATACTTGTTTAGTAATTAAAAAAAAGAAAATATATTATCTAGTGCCGTCATACCAAAGTTGCACCGCATTTGGCTGTAAACGCGACGGTTGTGGGTTCGATTCCCACTTGGAACCTTATTATAAGATAATCTTAATTTTGCAGTTGAGTTTTGCCTCTCAACACGCAATATATCGAAAATTGGTCAACGTGTGGAACCTGCTATAAGCAGGATAGCGCGTGAAGCTAGAAAAAGTTGCTTTTTTCTAATAATTAATATTAAGAGTTCCTTAGATTATGAGCATTTATCAAATGTACGAAGAGTGGACTCAAAAGTAATATATCCTCGTACATAGCTAAACACATAAAAAAGATAAAGAAAAAAAAATGTAATATATTCATACACATAAAACATATACAGACCATAGACTTTAACGTGCGGGATATAAAGTTATTTGTTTACGCTTTTGGGTATTTTACGGCCTGACGCAGCTCCTTTCTAGTTTTAAGACCAATAGACAGCTTTGTATTCAAAACGAGAGGATATTCGATCATCGACCTAACCATGTATATATTTAAATCAAATCTAGCTATATAGCACGCACTGTAGGGTAAGCCCGCATATAGTAGGGTAAAAAGGTAACCTAGTGGTAAGACATTCTGTTCCCCAATTTCCGCCTTTTTTTCGAGGCATTGAGTAGCGGATCTCACCACCGGGCGTTTGCCTCGACACCAGAACGAAGAATTGAAAATATACATAAAATTAAAATTAAATCAGCTTCATGCTGTATCCCGCACACAGCAGGGTAGGCAGAGGGAACCTTGTGTTAAGAAACTCCGTCCCCCACTTTCCGCCAAGTTCTGGAGGCATTGCGTGTTGAGTGGCGGAACTTAACGCCGCGCTTTGTCTCGACACCAGAGCGAAGAAATAAAAATATAAATGTAAATAAATATTTCTTTTCCTCGAGAGGAGATCGAACCCACAACCAGTCGATTTTACAGTCACAATATTTGCACCTGCGCCACGACTGACCTCCAATACAAATAGAAAATATACATTTAAATAAATATTTTATTTCCACGAGCGGTGATCGAACCCACAACTAGTCATATTTACAGTTATACCCTTGTGGTCCTGCGCCACGACGGCCCATATACTTAATGGTTAATATAAATATTTTTTTTTTAGCTTCGTGCTATATCTTTAGCGGGATAGCCATAGACAACGGGGTGCAAAACTTCATACTTGTCATATATTTGTCTTGTCTACTGACATGACTGATTTGACAATTTAGCCAAATTGCACTAAATGCACTAAAATCTAGAAAAAAATACAATTTTCAAAATCACAAATAAAAATTTTAACAACATTTAATAATCTTTATTGACGTAGGTCTATCGGCCCTGGGATCTTGGGCTATTAAAGAACGGTTCGGTTGAAAATTAAACAATATTTCACTGTAATCGTCTAAACGATATCGTTTAATCGGTGAAACCTTGAATAAGAAGTTCTTTATATAAGGTATTTGGTGAATTGAATTTCTATTTTATTGTTATTATGGTAAGATTAAAATTCACCGTTCATTAATAAATATATCTATATATTTTATGAGTTACTATAAATATTTACGTTATTTTAGACAAAGAATCCCGAGTTTTTTTTTTCTAGTAATCTCTACATATACGTCGGCCGGTCGTGGCGCAGCGGCACGAGGTGTGACTGCAAAACCGACTGGTTGTGGGTTCGATCCCCACTCGAGGAGATGAAAAATTTACTTAAATTTATATTTCCATTTCTTTGCTCTGGTGTCGAGGTTAAGCGCGGCGTTGAGTTCTGCCACTCAACACGCAATGCCTCCAGAATTCGGCAGAAAGTGGGGAACGGAGTGTCTTAACACTAGGTTTCCTCTGCCTACCCTGCTGTGTGCGGGATACAGCATGAAGCTAATTTAATCTACATATATATAAAATTGAAGTGTATGTCTGTGATTTCAAAACACCCATGTTCTTCCAAGAGCATTTAGTTATTTACACGATACCAAAAGAATATTGCATTTTTTATCTCTGTCTATTTTTAAACATTTTTTACAAAGTGCTATTCCACACTTAGGAAAGAAAAATACTTATTTAGAAAACACACGCCTCCTGGAAACAGACCTGGTCAATTTCCAGGAGGCGCGGGTTCGAGTCCCGCTACGTTCACATTTTTATATAATATGTTTTCTAAATAAGTACCTATATCTCTGTCTATTTATTATTCTTGTCCGGGCTAATCTCCGGAATAGCTGAAAACGTTTCTGATGTGAAACATCTATAGGCGCGATGTAAACTGGATCATTGGCGTGGCGGCTCTTGTCTATATAATAATAAATACTAAGATATACATATATATTATTCTAATATAGAACTTTTCGATCACAAAATCCAATAGATTGCAAAAGATTTAAATATTGATTTATTCATACAGTATAGCCAATAAAATAAAAAAAATAACTACTGATTTTCTCCTAATTCACTTATATAATAATAAATAAATATTCACATATTTCAAGCGGGCGCAGCCACAAAATATATAATATTATAGAGTTGAATCGATATATATTTTTAACTTCTTACCTTAAATCTTATATAACTATTTTTTTATAACCATCTGTATATTTTTTTTTCAGTTTTACGATATATCCCACACAGCAAGGTAGGCTAAAGAAACCTGGAAACCTAGTGTTAAGACACATCGTTCCCATTAAGGCTCATACGTCTCTATTTAGACACTTCTGTTCCCTGGTCGACAACGGTTGAGCACGAAAAGACGAGTTAAATCATCTCAGGTCAACAAAGAGTACACTTCTGTCTCAATTAAGATATTTCTGTTCCTATTATGATACTTCCGTTTCCCACTTTCCGAAACCGAACCAAATTCTTTCGGCATTCTTTTTTCCGATTCCGATTTGATTCCGCATTGCGTGTCGTTTGGCGGAACTCAACGCCATGCTATTCATTCACACCTCAGCACCAGAGCGGGGAAATGAAAATATTTAATATTTTATTTATTTATTGAGGCCGGTCGTGGCGCAGCGGCACGAGGTGTGACTGTAAAAACCGACTGGTTGTGTGTTCGATCCCCACTCGACGAGATGAAATATTTACTTAAATTTATATTTCCATTTCTTCGCTCTGGTGTCGAGGTTAAGTGCGGCGTTTGAGTTCTGCCACTCAACACGCAATGCCTCCAGAATTTGACAGAAAGTGGGGAACGGAGTGTCTTAACACTAGGTTCCCTCTGCATACTCTGCTGTGTGCGGGATACAGCGTGAAGCTGATTTTTTTTTTATTTATTTATTCTTGTAAATCATAGAAAATACAGATTTGCGCTACGACTGGCATCAAACTTTTCAAATTTGTACTATTAGCGTAGATAAAAATAAAGCGCTTGTATAAAAACGAAATCCCAAAAATAAAAAAAACAACCTACATTACATCAGTGAAGGATTCAACCGTAATAATTTCTATTTTTATTTCAAAATCGTTATTCCACAGACTACGGAATATTGAAATGCAATAATCATTCGTCGTTGAGTACTGTCTAGGGACGTGCACTCTCAATTTGTCCGACAGCGGGGCGACGTCCGAGAGAATATCGGTACGAAAATGCAAGATGCATTCCGTATTAGATGTAATTAATTTGTGAATAGAATGATTTGGTTTGTGTTATTTTATCAAATATTTCTTAAATAGATGTTTTAGTTGTTGTTGTTGTGTTTTTAAAGTTTTGTTATTTATGTACCTAAAAATAAAAATAAAGAACCAATATAGTATTAATTTTTTGCCCCATTGTCGGTTGTATCCGTCTGTCAGGACCATTGTTCCCAAGATTGGGATTTGAACCTTATTTTTGCTTGTGCTCTAAGGAATTGTAGAGCTGGTCTTGACTGGTTTCTTTATTTCAGGCAACTTCCGCATATATCAGTAAATATAATAGTAAATATTTCATCTCCTCGAGTGGGGATCGAACCCACAACCAGTCGGTTTTACAGTCACACTTTGTGCCACTGCGCTACTGGCCTCAAAGTAGATAGAACTTGCATTTAATTTTCAACTTTTCATCCAGTCACGAGACATTGCACGTTAGTAGCACAATTTAACGCTGTTCGATGAAGAGAAAATAATTTAAATATGTCCATTCCCAGTAGAAGAACCGAACATGCAACTATTGTATGTATATTCTTAACAATATATGGAAATTAATATTAAAATACAATTTATATTTCAATACTAACTTTAATATAAGCAGTCTATTCACATATTATTTCTCTATAAAGTTAATAACATTTATGAATATATTTGAAATTAAGCTCCACTAACTTTAAGTAGGACTTTACTTGTCAATTTCTCTATTAATAAAGGAAATTTGAAACTATTTACTCCAATAGCTCTCTACAGCATGTTTCAGTATTTAGCGCGGCTGTGGTTTAGTATTTCACAGGACAAGTTCTATTCAAACATTTTCAATGAAATTTTGTAAATATAATATAGTTGAACATCATAACATTTTAATACTAGCTTTTTACCTGCGGCTTCGCCCGCTTACTTAATTGGACATAACTAAGACTATAAGCTGTTTTTGTAATATTTGTTATTTTATTCAATTTCCAGAATTTCGATATAAAAAAAATATGGACTATCCAGTATAAAAATAATTAGTTCGATGAACGCGTTCAACCAAACAAATTCTTTACCTTTATAATATTACAATAGATTATAAAAAAATACTAAGTTATTGTTATCCTGAAATAGTGGAATAGCATCTCACCGTAAACGTAATGTGGTATGATTAAATAAATAAATCAGCTTCACGCTGTATGCCGTACACATCGGAGTAGGTAGAGGGAATCTAGTGCTAAGACACTACGTTCCCTACTTTCCGCCGAATTTTAAAAGCGTTGCGTGTTGAGTGGCGGAACTCAACGCCGCGCTTTGCCTCGACCTTTGACCCTTTTGACCCTGGCGCAAACAAATGGAAATATAAATTAAAAAAAATATTTCATCTCCTCGAGTGGGGATCGAAGCCAACACCAATCGATTTTACAGTCACACTTTGTGCACCTGCACTACGACTGGCTTCTGTAGTATGATGCCATTTATTACTTTATTTATCGCTTTTAATTTACCGCTCTAGTAGACAAAGCACGGTGTAGAGCGCGGCGCGGTTGCTCAATATCTTGAAAATTTGATGTTAAATGAGGCATGAAGTGTTCTAAGTCCCATTCTAATATAAAATGCATAAAATAAAAAATATATAATAGCTAAAAAAACTCAAATCGGTCATGTGCAAGTAGTTTTCTACTATTGTAGGTCAACGAGAAGTACCTTATGTGAACATAAACGCTCATTTGCTGGATTTTGTTACCTGAAAAATAAATCTTGCTATGCTCCAAAGGACTGTATACCTGGATATTTGACGTTACTTTCAGATTGATATCTCTATAAGTTCTTGATAAAAAGGATCCTGACAGACAGAATGACAGCAAAGTGATCCTATAAGGGTCCCTTTTTTCTTTTTAGGTATCAAATTCTAAAAAAAACTAATTAATCATCTATTAGACAATATCTTTAACAACGTGAAGAATAGAAAGCATACAGTTTAACAGTAATTTCTCATATAAATTAAAGATTTGGTTATACGAATTCAGATAAATTTAGATATTCCACTCGTTTATTAAATGGGATGTTCAATTACCCAAAATCACTCTATCATATGAATCCATATCTAGGAATCTTTATTAATAAAATATTATCTTTCAGATGTAGACTAAAAATCTATATAGATCTATAAATTGTTTTTATTTTAAATATGACAACTTCTATTTCACAAGCTTTGTGAACGAACTAGATAAGCAATATAAAATAAAATACTGAAATTATACAAAAATATGTATCACTAGAGGACGCGCGCGGCTTCGCCCGCTTATTAGGAGTGAATTCTAAAAAAACCACGTTCAATAAAATATTTTTAACAGTCTGAATTTAATTTTTTATAAAAATCGGTGGCAATTTAAAGATTTTTCCATATAAACTTTTAACCCCTTATTTGAACCCTTAGGGGGTGAATTCTTAAAACCACGGAACACGTGTTCAATGAAATATTTTTAAAAGTCCGAATTTCAAATTTTATAAAAATCGGTGCAGATTAAGTTTTTTTTCCATACAAACTTTCAACCCCTATTTCATCCCTTTAGGGTTAAAATTTTTGAAATTCCCTTCTTAGTGGATGTCCAGAATATAAAAATAAACATCTGCCCAAGTTTCACGTTTCTACCATCAGCAGTTACGGCTCTGCGTGCGTCTTACCTCAGTCAGCACAAGTCCTTTTATATATATAGATTGTCAGCGATTCTAACATTTTATTTTTAAACAGAATGATTATATTCAAATTATTCATAATTCCTCGTTTTAATAACATAAAATGCAATGTTCAGTTGTACTTCTCAATGTGCAAAGGACCGTATTTATATACCGCTTTAAGATCGATCTCGGGCTTGAGAGCGGTTTGCCGTTTCCATTCATAAATTATATATCTTTTAACTAAAATGGCATCTTAAGAACGATCTCAAACTTCAAAGCGATTCATAAATACAAGCCAAAGTCTCTAATCTAAGCGGAAAGCGGAAAACAGAGTGTCTTGACATTAGTTTCCCATTATGAATTTATAATTTTTAATACTGCATTAAAAATATCAAATGAAAGTAATAAATATTCCTGATAGCTCTAAAGTCCGGCTTTAAGCTGTAATTCTTGCTTATTACGTTTTTTTTAATAGTGACTGGTTTTATTATATTTGTTTACTTTTATTTTTAGCATCATCCCTAAATCTACAATAGGTAATTATTTATGTAAATTTTTTATAGCTTAAACTGCGCGCTTTGTCTCGTTACCAGAGCGAAAAAATGAAAACATCAAATACTTCATTCCCCGATTGGGGATCGAATCGTAACCGTCGCCTTTACAATCGCAAGCTTATTAGATTATCTTAGGAGAGTCACTTCTTTGTTTTCTGATAAACTTTAAAAACAGATTTTACTTAATATCAGCAAACACAAATAAACTGATTATTTAAATTTCCCTAATAACAACAATCAATTTATATGAAAATCCATTATATTTCATAAATCACGGAATTACAAAGTGTCGTGGAGTATCAGCGAATTCGTTTAGTAGATCGGGCCACGGTTGATTAGGAACAATGAAACTCTTAACAAATTCTAACCAAAACAATGGAAATACAATATAAATAGCTGACACTAAGTAAATATACTGTAAACCTCATGGTTTATTAGACAAGCTGTGCTGTAGCTATAAATTATCACAAAGAAAACAGAAAGATAGGCAGACGCAAAATATTATTCTACACAGATGTGTATGTCGAAATCAATTATAGCTATAGACAAACAGACTGACACTTTTTTACACTTTTATTATAACAAAATTAATAAATAGATGCGTGAACGAAGTCGTGGGCATTGCTTGTGTTTCTATAAATCAATTGTAGGTTCTTTATCACTAAATAACGATTTTTCGAAACCCCACGGTAACAGACATAAGTGTATTTTCTTTTTTAGCTTCGCTCTGTATCCTGCACATAGCTGGGCAGGCAGAGGAAATCGGAGCCAAACTGGAGACATCCCATGTTGAGTGGCGGAACTCAATTTCGCGCTTTGCCTTGTTACCACAACAGTTTGAAATAATTAATTTCTCTGACTGGGAATCGAACCCACAATCGTTGCTACAGCCACACGGTTGTGTGTACTGCAACACGTCAGCCTCAAATATAGTAATTAAACTACATTAATTATACTACAAATATATACTGGCTTATATTTAAAATATAACCATATCACATCTTAACCAATATACAGTCAAACTTCAACCTTAAAAGAACAACTGAAACTTTATAAAGGCTTCAAACTTTTGATGGAATTGGACATCTTTAATGAATATTTGTGAATTTAAATAATTTAATATTGATATTTCTGAAACTTTTACAATTTAGCTTTTTTCCTTTGTGATATAAATCAGATGTAATAATTTTGCTTGAAAGGGTGATTTGTAAGTTTGACGAGAGTTTAGAGGTGTGTTTGGAGATACGGTAATGAGGGCATTTCTTTTTGAAAAAAAAAAAGATAATTGCTTTGGAATAACAACTAATGTTAGTATCAGAGTAATCTCTGATTTTTTATTAATCAGCTTCACGCTGTATCCCGCACACTGCAGGGTAGGCAGAGGGAACCTAGTGTAAGACACTCCGTTCCCCACTTTCTGCCGAATTCTAGAGGCATTGCGTGTTAAGTGGCAGAACTCAACGCCGCGCTTTGCCTCGACAATAACAATTAGCGTTAGGCAAGTAACTCAATCTTATTTAATTGTAGTTGTCAGCTTCACACTGTATCCCGCACACAGCAGGGTAGGCAGAGGGAACCTAGTGTTGAGTTCCCCACTTTCTGCCGAATTCTGGAGGCATTGCGTGTTGAGTGGCAGAACTCAACGCCGCGCCTCAATAGCCTCGACACCAGAGGAAAGAAATAGAAATATAAATTTAAATAAATATTTCATCGCCTCGAGTGGGTGTCGAACCCACAACCAATTGGTTTTACAGTCACACTTTATGCCGCTGCGCCACGACTGGCCTCAAATTAAATTTTAGTATTTGGAATAAACTATATAACTCTAAATTTTTTAAATAGAATTTTATGTCGCATCGTTGCGCAGAGACACAAGCATGTTGTATTTCTAAACGGGGTACGGGAGTGTCTTTATGTCTTAAATAACGGAGTGTCTTAACACTAGGTTTCTCATGTACCCTCTGACCACTGTGAAGCTGAAAATAAAACTTAAATCTCAACTTTTTGAAATCAAAAACCTTAAATTAATGAATACCTACCTTCTGTAAATAGAATTTTGTTTGTAAATACAATTTTAAACAAAAGAATACAGTTTGCATGTTTACTGTGACATTTACACAGGTTGTTCGTTTTCTTTGATATCAAGCCCTCTGGCTCCAGCGGAAATAACATCTGTTCCCAAATGAAGTGCGGTTAAATATTCACTACATTTACAGTGGGCAAAGTTTTGTTAATGCACATCGACATCTATATTTTAAACTCTTTTGTTATGCTGCACATCGATCACTGTGCGTATGCTAGAAAAATCAGAAAACTAATATGTAAAATTATTGTATAAAAAATTTCAGTCTAATAGAGTTTTAGATCTACGTACGTTACATAACAATTTTGACGCGTGTGAGGTGTTTTTTGACAGCATCTTCTTAAATAGCCTACTTTGGAGGATAGAGGGTGAAGATGTCTATAGCGTTACTTAATTTTTTTTTTTATATTCACTTTATATCCCGTTTATAGCAGGGTAGGTAGAGGGAACCTAGTGCTTAGACACTCCGTTTCCCACTTTCAGTTGAATTTTCGAGGTGAGTGATTACTTTATATCCCGCATACGGCAGGGTATTAACGTTTGAACGTATGGCTTAGTGGTCAGTTTCTTAGAGGCACGGAATCAAATCCCGCTATGTTCAAATTTTTATAAGCGTGGATTAACACTTTAGAAATGTTAAAAAAAGGGTGAATCTAGTGTGAGGTCACTCCGTTTCCCATATTCACATTGCATGCTCACCCTTGCTTGCTACTACTCACACTTTGTCTTATTACTAAAGCAAGAAAATGAAAATAATTAGATCCCACATTTGGGAATCGAAACTGTAATCGTTGCGCTTACAGACAGAAAAGGTTATTTGTAATGTTTCAATACATTTTAGTAGTGTTTTCCTATCTGTTTATAAAGTAGTTTTTTTACATTTCTTTATAATTTCAATACATTTGAAACTCTGCTAAATTTTAATAATTATTTACTCTGTGCCATATACCAATCAGGAATAATAAAAGCTTTGTGTGTTGTGGCATAGTGTTTCATTGTGAATTCAACATTTTTTTTTGACTAGTAAAAGTTTATTGAGTTTTTTTTATTTTAAATATATTACAAAATAGCTAAAAATATTGCCTATATATTAAAGGATTCTAGTATTTTGTTAAAAATTTGTAAACATATTTTTAAATATTTGTATTAAAAATTAAAAAATAATTAAGTCAGCTTCACGCTGTATCCCGCACACAGTAGGTTAGGCGAGGGAACCTAGTGTTAAGACACTCCATTCCCCACTTTCTGCCGAATTCTGGAGGCATTGCGTGTTGAGTGGCAGAACTCAACGCCGCGCTTAACCTCGACACCAGAGCGAAGAAATGGAAATATAAATTTAAGTAAATATTTCATCTCCTCGAGTGAGGATCGAACCCACAACCAGTCGGTTTTACAGTCACACCTCGTGCCGCTGCGCCACGACTTGCCTCTTCTGGCTCGAAATAAAGTTTTTATTTATATATTTTTATGAATTCAGTCAGAAATGAAGTCTTATTTCAGAGGTATTCTTAGTTAAGTATTCTGCTTATAAAGATCTATTTATAGTCAAAATACTCAAAATTGTTTAATTAACAAAAATATTTAATTAACATAGTAATTTTCGATATAGGCCGGGCGTAAATGAACGCCGCGTTTTGTTTTGTTACCAGCGCGAAAATGTTAAAATAATTCCACCAAGTGGACATCGAACACAGGACCCTCTGTCAACATACAGCTGCGGCGTGTTGCTGCGTTACAACGGTCTCGAGGAATTAAAAAATATTATTTAATTTTAATTATAACATTTGAATATATAATAAATAACTAACTAAAAGGTCCACGCCTGCTCTCATCGCCAGTATCATGACACTGAAGTCCGAAAACCATAATCGCATGAAAGTAGAAAATATCTCACAATTTCTACCGGCCATCCGACCCAATTCCGACGATCACATCACGAATGATGGATACCTCTCGTTAGAGAAATCTAGACTTGGGGTGACCATGGGTTTACATATTTTTAATAATAAAAATATTATTGTATGTCATATTTGACATATTATAATTAAGGCCCAGTCGTAGCGCAGCGGCACAAGTATAAGACTGTAAACTCGAGAGGTTGTGGGTTTGATTTCCACTGGAGGAAATGAAATTATTCATATTTTCATTTCTTCGCTATCGTACAATGTACGCAATGCCTCCAAAATTTGTCGGATAATAGTGAGCGGTATCTTAACATTAGATGACAAACCGATGTATTCGTTCTTAACATGAAATTGCTTTCTGTGTCTTTTTTCAACTCCCATCTTTAACTCTTATCTATTTACTTTTATCAATTTTAGCTAAATAAATTTAGATTTTGATTTTGCTCCATATTTATTGTGGGTACACAATATGAAATGCAGGTGGGGACCGAACCACAACTTACCAAAGTTTCTTCTTTCATTAGGATATTTATCATTTAAATAATGAATTTACGCATGTAGTTATTGAAGCCGTAGTAGTACAGTTACAGTACAGCTGACTGTAAACGTGACGGTAGTGGGTTCCTATTCGTGAGAATCTATAATTTTCATTTCTTGCTTTGGTAACAAAATAAAGCGCGGCGTTAAGTTTTGCCTTCTAAAATAAAATATATCGAAAATTGAGTAGAAATTGGAGAAAGCCGTGTCCTAACACTAGGTTCCCTCTGCCTAACCTGCTATGCTAGATAAAGCGTACCGTTGATATTTTTATCCTGGAAATATAATATACCATAGCCACTCTATTTGGGCAACGTCCGGCGATTATCCCGACCGAAAAAGTATCCTTAACCTTTGAGTGTCCATCGTTATATTGATAGATGCGGTCGGACAACGTTACTTTTTATTTTTCAGATCCGGTTTAAGATAAATAGTCGTGAGTTAAAAAGAAAAATTACTTCTCTTACTACGATCAGACGTTTATACGAAGTCTTAGTGATGGGTTAATTCATAATTTTTATTTTATTGTTGTTGTTGCTGGTTTTATTGTTGTTGTTTTCAAATATGTACGGATTTCAAAATTTATATATTAATGATTTTAAAATAATTAATTTGATCTTTTATAAAAATTAGCTTATTTTATTCTTTCTTTTCTTACAATTACAATCAAAAGCTGATACAGTAAAAAATATCTGACTATAAACTTAACTTAACTTAACTTAGCTTCACGCTTTATCCCTTGCGGGGTAGTCAGAGAGAACGGAGCGCCAAACGCTACGGTCTCTACATACCTCTTTCGCCTCGTCCACTGTCATCAACCTCTTCATACATGCCCTTCGGGGGATCCTCATGCTTTTTACGTGACCTTCCTCCAGTATCTTTGATACTGTGTTTTCGAAGGTCAACCGAGGTCTCCCCCTACCTCTCTTACCGCTCACTT